>CM035412.1:95048083-95285583 GCA_020310875.1 Ceratopteris richardii | reverse complement strand
ATGGATCAGATGAAGAGAAGTAGAGGGAAAAAGGCAGTTTGATGAAATCTTGAGTGAGTAAAAGAGTTTTACTTATAGGTTTTGAAGGCTATTCTATATGTACTTTATAAAAATGGTTCGCTCGGTCATTTGATCAATGTGGGGTCAAAAATTAATATAAGTGTATTTTTGCATTATGTAATTTTGTTCAAGATATGCTTCCACTTAACTTTCACACAAAGCTCAATTTTTTTCCGTGTGTTCTGTAATATTCTCCTAGAGAAAAGGAACCCCAAAGGAGTTGGCGATCAGAAATGTTTTCTGTTTCAAAAAGCAAATACATACTTTCAGTAGAAAGGACCTTGAAGATTATGAACTTTTTGGAAGGGTAAATCTGTAGTAATACTCGTTGGCGATGACTGCTTTGAAAAAAGGACTACCTAATGAGAAAGCAAGAAAATGTTACATTGAAATGTGTAGGACAGCAAATAAGCGCTCTCAAAAACCCCATGCCGGCGACTTAGACACTGCGCATCAGAGGAAGATGGATCAGATGAACAGAAGTAAAGAGAAAAGGCAGTTTGAAGAAATCTTGAGCGAGCAAAAGAATTTTACTTATAGGTTTTGAAGTCTATTCTATATGTACTTTATTAAAATGGTTCGCTTGGTCATTTGATCAATGTGGGGTCAAAAATAATATAATTGTATTTTTGCTTTATGTAATTTTGTTCAAGATATGCTTCCTTTTAGCTTTCACACAAAGCTCAAATTTTCTTCGTTTGTTCAGCTGGATTAGGCTGCATTGTGGTCGTACTGCATATTTGGCATAATGCTACAAAGCAGTGGTTAATTGTGACATTTATTTTTCAGGAACAGGATTTCCTGATCCTTTAGCTGATTGGTAATCGCAGTACGAGCAGCCTTGAAAAAAGAATGTTGAGCTTTTGATTTTGCTTGCAATACAAATGCTCTGCTTCCCATATCACTGCAACAGCAACATTCAGTTTCCCCATCCACCCCCTGCATATGCACACATACAGATAGGGTGTCTCATCTTTTGTCTAGAGTCTAGACACAACTCCAATTCCTGTCTAAGCATTTTTCACCTTGACCACATATTTTAATTTTCCCAGTGTCCTCGATGCAGGGAGGACACACAAAAGTTTTTCTTTTGGTTTGTTTGTTTTCATGATGGATAGATGAGGTGGTCAGAATCCACCCCACCCCACCCCCACCACCAAAAAAGGAAGAGAACCTATAACCAGCACCAAATGGCAGATTAATGATGTTGGAAAACAAATTATTTTGACCTATTTCAAGCAAACCCTAATTTCAGAGATGGTCAAATTTGGTCAAAGTTGAACATTTTTTTTTATTGGATATCCTTAGAGTACAGCTCAAGATCTTTTTACTGATATATAAGACTTTGGCAGATGAGACCTAAACCTCCAAAAGTGAAACCCAATTTCTGTCCAAAATTGCTTTTCACCTTATTTTTAACCAGTGGTTAGGATTTAAAGATAAAAAAGCAAGTTAGTCAATGGCTTAGATTATATCCTACCAAAATCATCAAATAAGACGAATTTTCGAATTTTTTATAGCCGAAAACCTCAATTCCGTAAATCGTGCCGTGATTTGCGGAAAAGTGCTTTTTGGGGCTTTTTTTCTCAGATTTTCGTGACTGGAGCTATTATCTATAAAAAGACGAACTCTTTGGCTTATTGGACATCAAGTTTTGAAGCTTTCACAAGCTTTGCTCTAGGGTTTTGAGTAGGTGTCCAGATTGGAGCAGTTTTCTTTGTGTTTGCTGCAGATTTTGGTGCTGCCCTCCATCTCCTTCACACATATTGATGTGTGCCCAGCTGATTTTTGTAAGGTGCTGCTTTCATGCTGTTGTGCTTCATCAGTTTCTGCTGTACCAGGTCATTCACCTATCCCTTCAACGGTTGGAGTATATCGTGCTGCTGCTTATACATCAGAGGAGGTTATACTCTGCTAGGGTTGCTGATGGACTGTTTCTAACAGTTCTTTACCTTGATCTTTGCACATTCACAGTGCACACACACTTCAAGCTCCTAGGCACTCTTCTCTTTAATTTTCAGTTTATATTCTGCTTTGTATATATTATTTCACATTGTAGATGATTTCCATCAAGCATTTTGCAGTCCTTTAGCTGCTCTTTACATCTCTTGTTTCTTGTCTACTCTCTTTGTCATCTCATCTATTTTATTTTGTTCAAGGGGTGTATGTGCTAAATTGGAAAGATCCTGGGGATCCTGTGATTATTATTTGGGTCTACCTCAATTCCAACAAATGAATGCACTTAAATGCAGCGAAATGGGCAATGAACTGAAGCAGCTACAGTTTCATGGGTTTATGGATTATGCCCTTCCTACTCACAATTGTTATATCCTTTTTCTTGGTTTTTTAGAGGGTGACAAACATGAGTTCTGCTTTATTCATACATACAATAGAACAGAGCTTTCCAAAACGTAGTAAACAATGGCCTTTTACTGACTCAAAGACTATGGTTAGTCAACTGAATATCATGATTCTTAAAGCCAGTAAGGAGAGTTACTAACGAGTTGAACATGCAGCTCTTCAGTAGCTTTCAAGGTAGAGCTGGTGTGAAAACTTGTTTTTCTCAAAAGCATAGACATCTCTTGCTTCCCAGGTATATGCCATAACATCCAATATGTCAGTTGAACACGAATCCAAATCATACCATCATCCATGTGAGAGTATATGTCCCAAAGTAATAACAAATGGGCTTGTACATGAAGCCAACAAGCATTGATATCGTTTAATATATTCACATTTACCAGCTTGGGGGTTTTCAAGAAAAATGAGCTAGCACATGAAGCAAAACAAGCATTGATATCTTTTAATGTATTAGCTTCTACCAGTTTGGGTTCTTTTCTGCTTTTCGAGAAGAATGATCATGTGAAATTTAGATTACAGTTGCTTTGCTCAAGGATTCATGCAATAGATATAATTGTGTTTGCAACACATGCTTTCATTCAGCTTTCAAACAAAGCTCGAATGTCTTTCATTCACTCAGTTGGATTAGCTTGCTGTGTACACATGTTGTATATTTGGCACAGTACTACAAAGCAGGGGCTGATTTTTAGTTTTCTCTCCATGTGCAGGATTTCCTGATCATATAGCCGATTGGAACTCGATGTATACGTTGCCAGAGTATTTCATGGAGCAAACTTGAACATAGAATGTTGAGCTTTTAGTTAGGCCTGGGGTATGAATACTCTGCTACTTCTATTCCTACAGCAACAGCTTTTAGTTTTCTTACATATATAGTTTTTGCATGAGAGGGGGTGTCATCTTTTTTTTAAAAGATAGAGCTCTGATTGCTTTATATGCATTTATCAACGAGATCGCATATTTTCCTATTTTCAGTGTCCTTGCTGCAGAGAGGACCTATTGCCCCCTACTGGGGCTGTCCAATGCATACACACACAGACACACATTTGTACTCCTTTTTCCTAATTGCAGCAGTTGAAATTGCCTGCATACCGTCTTTTTAGATTTGAGACAGATTTCAGTTTATAGAGAGACTAGCTGAAGATGCAGTCCTTTTTTGGCTTTTGGTGTTGGTTTGATTCTATTTTACATCATTGCAAGAGCAGCTAAATACCAGATGTGCAGTTTTATTTTCTGAAAGATTCGAAACAATCTAATGTGGCATTGTGACAAAGTCATCACTTGTCAAAGAAGCCATTAGGAAGCCTACTCCCACTTGAAAGACTGTTCTTTTTAATGTTTAAGAAGCCGAAGTTAGGCTTGTTTTACTTAGTACTTTGCTTAGTAGCCCATGGTCCTTTGCAAGGTGGTTCGGTGCATTCAAATGGGTGTGTATAAAGTGTGAGTACCGAATGGCATCCGTGGGTAAGGTGTGTGAAGTGCATCATGAAAAAGAATTTAGTAACCATGAGACAGGCTCCCACACACATGCCATAGTCCATTATCATAGATTCGCAAATTCAGAAAAATGATACATAATTTTGAACAATGAACGATGAATGCATATGTGAAATGAGTCAGGAGTCAAACCATCATAAAAATTGTACAAATTATCAATGGTCCAGCATCTGCATAATACACAGTATCATTGATAAGATAGTGACTAGTCAGACTGGTGACTAGTCTACACTCAACACTCTAGATTCAATCTACTCTGAATCATTGTCATCCATATGGACAAAGTTCTGAACTTGTGAAGAAGAACATGCAAGGGGACTGCCACCTAGGGTAATAACATTCCGCTCATCAAACTCTGGCTTCATGACAGGAGGTATCCTAGTGGCAACCTTTGTGTCTTGATCCTGCATCATGTCATCCTCTAGGATAATAGAATCCCATTTGTGTCACGGGTGCATCATGCACCTCCTATATCCCATTGGAGAAGCACTAGTAGATGGGCGATCCGATACATGATATGATGAGATGGGCGATGATGCCCCCTAGAATGTTGTTGGAAAGTTCGGTCCACATGGGATGCCAGTGTGCAAATAGTTTGCTAAGATCACTCTAACCACAACTAATTGGACTTTCGCACATGAGTAATAACAGTATCTTGGAATTTAAATCATCACTTTATTTGATTTTGAATTCATTCAAAGTCAACAACAAAAGAGCTGCAGTGTGGATCTTAGGATTAATGAAACAGATGTGCAATCTAAATTCCCAATGCCTACAACAGACTAATGAAAATTCATCTGAACCTGGAAAAACTCCACATCAGAAATCAGACAATGATTTAGGGAATCATGTATATAG
This sequence comes from Ceratopteris richardii, assembly GCA_020310875.1. Classification (NCBI taxonomy): domain Eukaryota; kingdom Viridiplantae; phylum Streptophyta; class Polypodiopsida; order Polypodiales; family Pteridaceae; genus Ceratopteris; species Ceratopteris richardii. The sequence continues at coordinate 95,280,810 of CM035412.1, read as the reverse complement.
TTCAAAAGGCAAAGCTGTTCTCAGAATCTATTTTGTGCAGGGTCAATACAGTAGGATTGAATCCAAATGAGATGAGAGAAGAGGGTACTGTTATCACATAGATGAAATACAAAATGAGAGATCCAGGTTTTGTTATGCAAACAGAAATTGGAAAAATTCAAGATAGATCCGAATGCATAAATACTTCTCTTTCTGCAGAAGGGTTGCCACAACATACTCGTAATACCATGGTGCTTTTGGATTCAAAATAAAAATCATCATACAATTTTATCTAAATTGTATGATGATTATTATTCGAAGAATTGAGGCCTGTCAGCGCCTTCATCAAAGGTCTTCATATGTTGACTCTCTGAAATTTTGCCCTTCTCCCACTTGAATCTCAGCAATTCCAGCTGCCTATCTCTGAGATATTCAACTTAAGTTCATCACAGATTTGATATCTACAGTGTTGAACATCTCCAATTTCTCTTTGTATCTCCATAATATGGATGATCTGCCATGCTATTTTATCAGTTTTTTTTGTTGGAATTTGGGGCCCCAGGATCTTCCAATACTAACAACCTTTGAACATACACACTTAATTACACAAGATGATAAGTGAGAGATAGAAAGATACTTGAGACTACACAATATGTAACGTAAGCAAATTGCTTACTCACTATAATGTAGATGGCCAAATTACAAAATGGGAGTACTACTCAACCATATGATAGTGCACTCACTAGATGGAAGAATAGACAAGAAGATGATGAAGTACAAGAATCAGATTATGCTGTTATAATCTGAGTATGTGTGAAACATATGAGCAACGGAGTGAACCTAATCTCTCAAGAAAGTGCAACAAATCTGAAAATCAGCAAACCCTAATTCTCAAATTAAGGTTTCAGAAACCCTAAAACAGAATATAGGATTAACTTACAAAAGATAGCTGCTCCAAACTTGTAAAAGACTCCTTGCTCCAAGAGAATAGTCTCTTCTTCACCTCTCCTTAGCCTCCAAAGCTTCAAAACTCCAAAATTGACACTATAGCATTTAACTCAAGAAGTGACTCCTCCTTGATGTCCTCAAAGTGTTGCACACACCTCTCTTATATAGCTTTGTCTTCCATGTGAAAAAAATCCACGATAAAATCTGAAATAAAGTTGGTCGCTGTTTTTTAAAAATCCAATCGCTATTTTTGTGCTTTTTAATTACTATCACTTTTTTAAAGTGTAGCTTAATTTTTATCGCTAAAAATATGTTGCTTTTGCCATGTACTAATCACCTAACCTAGCTTTTTATGTTTTGTACATCAAGAACCTCATAAATATGCATAGTATCATTTTAGGGCAGAAACTAGGGTTTGAGTTTTCTCCTAATTCTGACCTTTGATGATAGAATGATGCATATCACTAGATAGCTCTCATCAAACTCTATATATCTAGCCTAAGAAAGTTTTACTCAAAATGTACAAAAAAAATGGCCAAGTCCTAAGTAGGATTGCTGGAGATGTGGTTTTGTGGACCATATGTACATTGATTTCCAACAATCCCTCCTTCAATGTCATATTGGTACAAGCATCAGTAGTCTGCACATCTTTTCATGACTATCTCTAGTCAATGCTTTGGTAAATATATCTGCAACATTATCACTAGAAGGAATATAAACAAGCTCAATGTGCTTCTTTACTATCTGTTCTTGAATATAGTGGTAGTGAACCTCTATATGTTTTGTCCTTGCATGATGCACTGGATTCTTTGCTATAGCTATTGCACTCTGGCTATCTGAAAATATCTGAATGGGTCATGTACTCTTACATTTAGAGAACTGAAAATCTTCTGCAACCATACTGACTCTAAAGTAGGTGTAAAGGTTGCACGATAGTCTGCTTCACTTGATGAAGTTGCAACAGTGGGTTGTCTCTTCGAAAGCCATGAGATAAGACAATCTCTGAGATAAAAACAAAAACCACTAGTACTTCTTCTAGTGTCTCTATCTCTTGCCCAATCAGAATTTGAATATCCTTTTAGTAATAAATGTGTAGATTTCGAGAATACCATAGCGTAATTTGAAGTTCCCTTCAAATATATGAAGTTCCGCTTTACTGCTTTCCAATGTAATGTCGGATTATGCATGAACCTTGATACTTTAGAAACGACAAACTATATATCTGGATGCATATTACAAAGATATATCAAGCACCCAACTGCTTGACAATATAAAGTAGCATCAAATGATTCTTCATCTGCTACTATATGTAAAGATGCGCTTTGATCCATAGGTGTTTGCAAAGGTTTAGCTTCAGTCATTTGAAACCTTTCTAATAGTTTCTCAATATACTTTTGCTGTGTCATATAGATACACTCATCTTTAAACAGAAACTGAATCCCAAGATAATAATGCAAAATTCCTAAATCATTTACATCAAAAGTTTGCTTCAATTGTTTTTGAATATCTGCAAATCTTCATCTCTGGGACATGTGACTATAATATCATCAACATAAATGATTTCTATAATCATCAAACTTGTTTTAGCTTTGACATAAAGAGTTGGAGCTGCATCTGAGTTATGGAAACCAATGGATAAAAGATATGTGTGTATCTTTTCATACCATTCTCTATGTGCCTGTTTTAATCCATACAAAGCTTCTATAATAAGTGTTCTTTATCTGTTTCTTCAAAACCTTCTGGCTGCTAAACATATACATCTTCATGTAAATCCCCATTTAAAAAAGTAGCCTTTATGTCAAGTTGATATACATTCCAATCAAAATATGCTGCTAAAGCAATTATTGATCTAATAACTGTCATCCTAGAGGTAGGAGCAAATGTCTCATCATAATCAATACCTTTTTATTGTGCATATCCTTTGATAACTAATCTGGCTTTGTACCTATCAATAGTACCATCTGCTTTCCGTTTGATTTTGAAGATCCACTTTACACCTATAGCTTTCTTTCCTTCTGGTAACTCACATAACTGCCAAGTTTGATTCTTATGAATAGAATCAATCTCTTCTTGCATAGCTTTTCTCCAAATAGGAATGTTAAGTGCATCTTTAACACATGCAGGTTCATCTTTAATTGTTGTGAGCGCTAAAATATCATGAATCTCAAAGTCTTCAGCAAAACTTATATGATCTTTTTGTTGTTGTTGTCTAGTGTGACTCCTTGTTCTTCCTGTAAAAGTCTTTATACCACTATCCTTCCATGTCTGATATAACCAAGTAGGTGTATCCTTAAATAGTGGTGATACTCTTTCTGACTCTTCAGTTCACACTAGTTCTAGAATTTATCTCTATGAGGTTTTAGGACTTTCTGAAACTCTAGTACTTTCTTCCATTTCTGGAACTAAAGTCTCATGTGGAACTGACTCTGTAGGAGGTTGCGAAACTCCTCTTTCTTCACTCCTAGGAATTTTAGCTCCCTCCTGATATGGATGAACATGTACATATAAATTCCCTCTAAAAAATATATAGTCATTTTCACTAATGAACTCTGGAATTTCTGCTTCTTTATCATATATTTTATTTTCAGCAATATATGCTTTGCGTGAAAGAATAACTTCACCTATCTCTGGAACATAAAGCCTGTATCCTTTACTTTCAATAGGATATCCAATAAAAACACCTTTCCTTGCTTTTACATCTTGTTTGCCACGATCCTTTTTCTTAATATGAACATAAGATAATGATCCAAACACTTTGAAATAGCTCACATTAGGTTTTCTTCCATAATATGCTTCATAAGGTGTAATTATCTTTAAAGCTTTTGTAGAAGACCTGTCAAAATGTGATTTGTTGTATGTACTGCATCAAACCAGAATTTTGGTGAAAGCTTCTTGGATGCCATCATGCTCCGCATCATCTTGACAAGTACTCTCTTCCTTCTTTCTGCAACATCATTTTGCTGAGGAGTGTAAGCAATAGTAAGGTGTCGAGTAATACCTTTTTCTTCAAGAAATGTTTGAAACTCATTTGATGAGTATTCTCCACCTCTATGTGACTTTCATTTTCAACCATAGCTATGAATTTCTTGAATGTTGGAAAGACTTTTGACTTCAACTTAAGACCATAGATTCATGAATATCTCATAAAATCATCAACATATAAAACAAAATACCTAAAACCTTGAATAGAGTCTGCTCTCATAGGTCCATTCACATCTGAATGTACTATTTGCAATTTCTTGGTAGTTGTAATATGACCATGCTTCTTGAAAGGTAGTTTATGCATTTTACCTTCAAGACATCCTTCACAAATATCTGAATCATCTGGTAGCTTGAATGAGGGTAAACTCTCAATCATACCTCTATCTTTGATACTCTTGAGAGCTCCATAACTAATATGTCCAAATCTTTCATGTCATAACTTCATATCTTCCACCGGTGATAAAGATTTGACAGCATATGCTTGACTGATTTCTGACAAAATAAAAATCCCTCCTTTGTGCTCATCTTGCAAAAGACACTTCTCTTCTTTGTGTGACAAAATCTTACAAAGATCTCTTTCGAATACAACTTAATATCCATCACCTAAGAATGCAGATATAGATAGTAAATTCTTCTTGATATTAGGTACATATAAAACATCTGAAATCTGAAAATTACGACCATCTCTTGACTGTAGGGTTACTGTTCCTATTCCTACAACATCCAAATCATTGCCATTTGCAATAGTAACTCTTCTACCTGAAGAATAGGAAAGAGAAGAAAATACTTCTCTGCATCCTGTCATATGCTTTATAGCACTTGAATCAAATATACAAGGATCTGCTAAAAGAACTTGTAAAGTTGCTTGATCAAAAGAGACTTCCTCAATGACGATACATGCATAAGAATCACCTTGATGTTTCCCTTTCTTATCATCTTCTGCAACATTACCTGATGCCCTTTTCTTTTCTACTGCAATCCTTTTCTAGCAAATTGCTATAAAATGTCCAGGTTTCTTGCAATAATGACATAATGCTTCCTTCTTCTTTGAAGACTTCTCTTTAGTTGTAGTGGAAACAGAATCTGAAGTTGAAGGTAAAGGGGACTTAATTTCCTTCTTGGATTGTTTCTCCTTCTTATCCTTCTTCTTCTTTTTATTCTTTGATGAAGACAAAAGTGCTTCTTCATTCTCTTCCATACCCTTTAACTGATCTTCATCTTGAAGTAGCAAGAATTGTAACTCTTCAAATGTAATCTCTCTTTCTCTTGTAAGAGTAAGAGTAGTAATAAAAGAGCGATATGAGATAGGAAGTGAATTAATCAGCGTATTTACCATTTCTTCATCAGATATCTCAACTCCTACATTTAGAAGTTGATCTCTCAACTCAATGAGCTTTGTAATGTGGGTTTGAATTGACTCACCAACCGTCATCCTTGTGTTTGCTAGTTGTCTCCTCAAGTGAGCTTTCCTAGCAGGATTTCTGCTTTGAAAAAGATTCTCAAGCTTTAACCAAGCTTGTCTGGAATTTCTGCAAGATCTGATTTGTGGTAGAATATGCTTTTTGACACTCATTGCTATGAATGAGAGAGCTAAAGCATCTCTAGCATCCCATCTTGCTTGTTCTTCAATATGAGGAACTCTGGCTAAGGATCTACCTGTGACTCTGGATGTAGAAGTGGTTATCTCTTCTTCCATTGGTTCTTGATGAGCTGTGATTGCAACACAAGTTCCTCTTGAAGTTGATGTATCCTCCTCTTCGCCTTCTCGTCTTGGGCTTAACAAGGTTCCATTGACGATACTCCATAAATCCTTTGTCACTAACAAATTCATCATCATGAAACTCCACATATGATAATTTGACGATCCTTTCAACTTGCCCTCAATCCCAATCTATACTCACTCATCTTAACTAAGTGTGTATGTCAATTATGCTCAGATACCAAGTGTTGGAATTTGGGGCCCCAGGATCTTCCAATACTAGCAACCTTTGAGCATACACACTTAATTACACAAGATGATAAGTGAGAGATAGAAAGATACTTGAGACAACACAAGATGATAAGTGAGAGATAGAAAGATAATTGAGACACTTCAAATCTTTTACTTCTTATGCATCTAATTCTTCTCAATCACCCAATACACTCTTCACATATCCAAACCTACATATCATATCTTTCAACAAAAACTTGCAAGCATTAGTGGTTGATTATGTATGAAGTGCTCACCTTTAAATTAAGTGCTCATATGCTGACATAATATAACACATATTATTGATATCCACATGTATCAGTACCAAGTCAGCTACCCAATTGTAATAAATGCTAGGCGCATATGTAAGATGCAATCCATCATGATATTTCATAGATAAAATAATTCAAGTATTTTTAGATAATGCAATATAAGTAGAAACATCAACATACATTTCCAACCACCAATAACTTTCTTTGATGTTCTCACAAATACATGCAAAATCTCTATGATCAGCCCATAGAGAATGATGCAAATCTCTCATAACATTCAATTGAAATTATCTTATATCCATAATATATTATGGAAATTCTACCTTTTTCACAGGCATATCTCCAAATCAAACCTTTGTGCGAAAAGAAATTATATGCATGTCTCTTAATCTTTTGACAATACTTTAATATCCAAGAACAAAGTGCATGTAATTTTCTCAAGTGAAATCTAATATCTAACCAAACTCTTACATAAATGTTTTCATCAAAACGTTCATATGCAAAGCTCTTAATATCTTGTAAAATGTTTTTGAACTCTCCAATTTTTTGTAAATAAAGATTGTTGACATATTTCGATAGTGATGTGTGTGAACATACTAGGACTGCCGAGGTACTTTTATCCCTCTTTAAGAGGTTTTTTTCACTCGACTTGTATATATGCCTATAACCCTAATGGATCACTTATCTTTGTACATTCACTTGGTAATACATTCATTATTGTGTGTTGTGCTCCAAGCTTCTTCTTCTTCTTCTTCCTTATGCTGTTTGTATGCTCTCGAAGACCTAAAACTCCAACATTGTCGACACCCCTCCTCTCACTATCTCAGGATCGCATGAAATTTGATGAGCATACTCAGGATGATAAGAAATTCAAACAGCTTTGCTGTGTAGTATCAAAATTTTGATATGAGCTCATTTCGGCCTCCAAACGCACTATCACAGTGATTGTGTAGGCAATTTCATCCTTTTCTGCCAAACATATATACAAGTTTTAGTTTGCCAGTACAAGCACCTCAAAGTCTACTACATGTTTAGCAAAGCAGTGGCCATGGTTGAAATCAGTGATGTATTCCATAGGTTGGCTATTGAGAATAAGTTGGACGGTACCAGTTACCCATTATGGGCTTATATGATGCATCATGTATTAGTTGCAAAAGGACTGTGGAATATTGTGCAAGATGTTCAAAAACGGCCTATTACACCTGCAAACACAATGGCTAAAGGTGATGTAGACGGTGTTGAAGATGGTGATATTCTTCAGATTCTTGTTCGTGCTTCGGTTCTTGCTGCACCTACTGTAGAGTAACTTTGTTGGGATGGTAGAGATGCTCAGGCACATGCATTGATAGCCTTGTCTATCAAATGTGCAATTATTTCCCACATTCGCTCTTGCAAAATAGCAAAGGATGCTTGGGATATATTAACCACTTTGTACTAGGCAAGGAATGAGGCTCGTGTTGCTTACCTTCAAAAATAGTTGGAGAGTGAGTACATGAATGAAGGAGATTCCATGGATAATTTTTTGACAAAGATCAAAGATTTGAAGGAGTAGTTGATTTTTGCTGATGAAGTCTTGCCTAACAGTTCACTTATGCAAACTATTCTGAATAGTCTTCTAGATTCATATTAGAGTTTTGCTTATACTCTTTGATTGATGATGAAAGGCAATCCAAATGCATTAACATTTGAGAAGTTAGTCTCTATTCTGTTGCAAGAAGATCAATCTAGGCAGAACAGTTCCATTATGTGTGTTGCAGATCAAGCTTTTTTGGCTAGTTAGAAGGGCAAAGGTAAGTGGAGCTCTTCTAGTAGTAAGCAGAAATTTTCTAATTCTGCACAATCAAAGAAAGATGACAAAGACGAGAAGAAAACAGAAAAGAAAAACTTATTTTGTAAATATTGTACAGGAAATGATCATGTCATAAAGAGTTATCCAAAACTAGCTACTAAAGAGGCGAGGAAGAAAGAGGCTGAATGGTTGTTGCAAAGGCCTCTATACCCAAAACAAAGTCTGCTAATCTTGTGCAAAATGAAGAATGGGCATTTACCACTGTTTGCAATTATGACCTATCTTCTCATGAACAGTGTATGTCCGTAGTAAACTAAGATATTTGGTACTTTAATAATGGGACAACCAAACAACATTACCGCATAATGCGATTTCTTCACTTCACTTGAGCCTGCCCCTATAGGGAATACTGTCACGTGCACCAACAACTCCTCTTATCTTGTCATGGGAGTTGATAAGATCATTCTGACTACTGATGATGGTAGTTCTTTTACATTGTCGGATGCTTTATTTGTGCAAAGGATCAAGAAGAATCTCTTATGAATTTTAGCTTTAGCAAGGATTGGATTGGTTGTGAAATTTAATGATGACAGATGCACAGTTCATGATCTGTCAAATGGCGACATCATTATTGCTTTTGGCCTCTTATGTAGTGGGCTGTATAAGCTCATAGACTATGAAACATTTATGAATGACTCAACATGTGGAGTACATGATTCTTAGGATATGGAAGATGCAAAGCTTTGGCATGCATGCTTTAGTCATTTGAATTTTTCTAGTTTGCTACACCTACAGAAATATGAAGTGGTGACCTCTCTGCTTAAACTTGAGGCACCTAGTAAATATGTCTGTGAAGGTTGTATTTTGGGTAAAATGCAATATTCCTCATTCCCAAAAGAGGTTCAGTTCGAGCTACTTAGAAATTGTAGCTTGTTCACAGTGATGTCTGTGGTCCTATGCAGACACCCTCTTTTGGAAACTATCTTTACTTCGTGATTTTCATTGATGATTTTTCCAGGCATGCATGGGTATATCCATTGCAAACAAAGTTCAAAGTGTTTATGTGCGTCAAAAATTTTTTGGTTTTGGCTAAAAATCTATCAGCATGTAAAATGAGCACCCTCCATTCTGATCGAGGGGGGGAATATATGTCTTCTGATTTTAATGCATTTCTCCTTGAATGTGGGATAAAACAAAAGTGTATAGTGTTGTATATACCTCAACAGAATGGAGTTGCTAAATGGAAGAACATGTCACTCATGGAGATGGCGAGGTGTATGGTCAAGAGTCAGGCTTTACCACATAGTTTCTGGCTTGAGGCTGTTATGTGTGCAACATATGTACTTAATAGGTATCCCACTAAATCATTGCAGTCTATCATCCCATATGAGGCTTGGCATGGTCGCAAGGCATCTGTTGCTTACTTGCGTGTTTTTTTTTTCTGGCATATGCATTAGTGCCTGAATAAGAACCCAAGAAATTGGATGATAAAGAAGTGATATGTATTTTTGTTGGGTATAGTTCTGAAAGCAAAGGTTATCATCTATATCATCCATAGATTAAACGCATTTAGGTTAGTCGTGATGTTGTTTTTGTGGAAGATGCTATTCAACCATTACTTCCACGTATCAGTTAGCTCCAAAGACATGTATGACACCTTGCTGCCTCTTTTTATAGGTGGATAGTCTAGTGCTGATCCAAATGAGGTGACTTTTTGGCCTTTACAAGTTTCATGTGATGATGCAGATCATTCCATTTTTGATGTAGGGGCACTTATTGATGAGAGAATTGATATGGAGGAGGCAAAAGCTATGCCTAAATGAATGGTGCAGACTTTGCGAGATAGAAAATTTGATGCACCTCTATCATATCGTACTTGTTCAGGCTCTCATAGTACTTCTTTTGCATGAGATTGCTATGCTATGGCTACCTCTAGTCTTTGTGATGAGAATGAGCGTGTTTCGTTTGATGAAGCACAAAATTATGAAAATTGAATGGATGCTATGCAATCAAAATATGATGTTATTATGAAAAATGGTACTTGGTTTTTATGTGACTTGCCTCCTCGCAATAAGGCCATTGGCACTAAGTGGGTATACAAGTTGAAGTGTGAGCTTGATGGAACAGTTGACAGGTATAAGGCTAGGCTTGTTACAAAGGGTTATGCTCAAGAAAGAGGCATTGATTTTGATGAGACCTTTGCTCCTACATGCCGAATGACTACTGTTCGTAGCATCTGTGCACTTGTAGCTCATTATGGTTGGAATGTATATCAGTTGGACATTAAAACTCCATTTCTGAATGGTGACTTGCATGAAGAAGTGTATGTTTTTCAGCCCCATTGCTTTATGAAGAAAGAGAATGAAAACCAAGTGTGTAGGTTGAAAAGGCATTATATGGTTTGAAGTAAGCACCACGTGCTTGGTATGAAAAGATGCATGCCTACTTGATTGCACATGGTTTTGAGAATAGTCCAACTAAGAGCACCTTATATGTTAAGCATGAAAATGATGTGTTTCTGATCATTGTTGTCTATGTTGATGACATGCTGCTCATTAGTCCTCATGAGAAGCATATTGTTGATTTTAAGACTCATTTGCATGCCTCATTTGAGATGTTTGATTTGGTGAATTCGCATCATTATTTGGGCATTTAGTTTATGCAAGTTGATGGTGGAATAACTTTGTGTCAAACAAAATATATTGACACATTATTTCAACATTTTGGCCTTGAAGACTGTAAACCTATTGCCACTCTTCATGATGCTCGAGATGCATTTGATGTTGTTCTCTATTAGTAGGCTATTGGATGCTTGATTTACTTATGCATTAATCGACCAGAAATTCAGCTTGATGTCTTATAGATAAGTAGGTTTATGCATTGCCCAAATGTCAAGCATTGGCAAGCGGTTAAGCACTTTCGCTAGTTGAGTGCTACCTGTCTACTTGGATTAATTTATCCTAAGGGAGGATTAGTACTGCGAGATTTACATGCTTTTTCTGACTCTGATTGGGCTAGTTGCTATGACAATCGTGTGTCCACTAGTGGTTCTTACTTCATGCTTGGATCTCATGCATATCTCGGTTGAGTAAGAAGCAACCTATGGTGGCCACTTCTAGTTGTGAGGATAAGTATAGGCTAGCTTTCACAACGAGTATTGAGTGTATGTGGTGCAGATGCCTTATGGCTGATTTGGGTGTTGGTCAGTCTTCTGCCACAAACATCTTCACTAATAGTCAGAGTGCATTTGCAGTTGCAAGGAACGTTGTGTTCCATACTCACACTAAGCACATCGAGGTGCACTATCATTATGTCAGGGAGAGGTTCTCTGATGGAGAGATCATTTTGGCATATGTGCCCACATAGTAGATCATTGCAAACATTTTCACGAAGGCTCTACCTAGGGAGAAGTTTGAAGCTTTCCGCAAACTTTAGGCTTAATTCCTTTTGTGGATTGATTCCATATAGCTTGGAACTTCCTTAGACATGAGTGCCATCTCCTCATTCACGACATCACTCCCAGGGGGATTTGTTGATATATTTAGGTAGTGATGTGTGTGAACACTCTAGGACCGCTGAGGCACTTTTTTCCCCCTTTAGGAGGTCTTTTCCCCCGGCTTGTATATACACCTATAACCTTAATGGGTCACTTATCTTTGTACATTCTAGTGGTAATACAGTCAATATTGTGTGTTGTGCTCCAAGCTTCTTCTTCTTCTTCTTCTTCTTCTTCTTCTTCTTCTTTTTCCTTGTACTGTTTGAGTGCTTCCGCAAACCTCAGAATCCAACAAATATTGTAAAGGAAATGATCATTTCATAAAGAGTTGTCCAAAACTAGTTGCAAAAAAGGCAAAGAAGGAAGATGCTCGAATGGTTTTTGCAGAAGCCTCTACACCTAAAACAGAGTTTGCTAACCTTGTGCTGAATGAAGAATGGGCATTTACTACTGTTTGTTGCTATGAACCATCTTCTCATGAACAATGTATGTTTTTAGTAGACTTAGATGTTCGATACCTTGATAGTGGGGCAACCAAATATATTACCTCGCAGTGGAGTTTCTTCAGTTCACTTGAGCATACCCCTATAGGGAATACTATCACATGTGCTAATAACTCCTCTTATCCTATAATGGGAGTTGGCAAGATCTTTCTGACTACTGCTGATGGTGGTTCTTTCACATTTTGAGATGCTTTGTTGATGCCAAGGATCAAGGAAAATCTGTTGTCAGTTTCACCATTAGCCAAGATGGCCTTGGTTGTCGAATTTATTGATGAAAAATATACAATTCATGATATGTCAAATGGTGATGTTATTATTACATTTGGCATTTTATGTCATGGGTTAAATAAGCTCATAAACTATGCAAAATCTGCCAATGATTCAGCATGTGCAGTTCAAGATTCTCAGGCTATCTCAGATTCAAAGCTTTGGCATGCACACTTTGGCCATGTGAATTTTGCTACTTTTCTATACTCGCAAATATATGAAACGATGTTTTCTCTACCTAAACTTGAGGCACCTTGTAAACACTTCTGTGAAGCATGTATTTTGGGCAAAATGCAACATTCCTCCTTCCAAACGATGGTTCAATATGAGCTACTAAGAAATTATAGCTTATTCATAATGATATCTATGGTCCTATGTAGACACCTTGTTTTTGGAACTACCTTTACATCATGACTTTTATTGATGCTTTTTCCAAGAACGCATGGGTGTATCCATTGAAAAAATATTCCCAAGTGTTTATGTGCTTCAAATAGTTTCTGGTTTTGGCTGAAAATCTCTCAGCATGTAAAACAAGCACCCTCCATTTGATCGAAACGGGGAATATATATCTTCTGGTTTTAATGCATTTTTGGATAAACATGGGATAAAACATCAGTGTGCAGTGCCGTATACACCTCAACAAAATGGAGTTGTTGAAAGAAAGAATAGATTTCTCATGGAGATGATGAGGCGTATGGTCAAAAGTTAGGCTTTACCACATAGCTTTTGGACTTGAGGATGTTATGTGTGTAGCATATGTACTTAAATAGGTATCTCACCAACGCACTGCAGTCTATCACTCCATATGAGGCTTGGCATGGTCGCAAGCCATCTGTTGCTCACATATGTATCTTTGTTTGCCTTGCATGTGCATTAGAGCCTGAACAACAACATAGAAAATTAGATAATAAAGAAGTAAAATGTATTTTTATTGGGTACAATTCTAAAAGCAAAGGCTATCCCTTGTATCATCCACACAATAAACACATCTTGGTTAGCCATGATGTTGTTTTTGTGGAAGATGCAATTCAACCATTACTTTCGTGTACTAAGGAGACATCAGTTAGCTCTAAGGATGTGTATGACACTTTGCTACCTCTTTTTACAGGTGGAAAATCAAATGTTGGTATAAATGAGACAATTTCTCAGCCTTTACAGGTTTCACCTAATGATGCAAGTCACTCCATTTCTGATATAGATTTACATGATGCACTTGTTGATGAGAGGGATGATATAGACGAGGTAAAAACTTAACCCAAATGGCTGGTGCATACTTTGCGAGATAGCAAATTAGGTGCACCTCTATCATATCATACTCATTTAGGCTCGCATAGTACATGTTTTGCATTAGATTGCTATGCAATGGCTGCCTCTAGTCTTTGTGATGAGAATGAGACAATTTCTTTCAATGAAGCACAAAATTCAAAAAATTGGATGGCTGCTATGCAATCAGAATATGATGCTATTATGAAGAATGGTGCTTGTTCTTTATCTGATTTGCCTCTAGGCAAAAAGGCAATCGGCACTAAATGGAAATACAAGTTGAAGTGTAAGCCTGATGGAACGATTGATAGTTATAAGGCTAGGCTTGTAGCAAAATGTTATGCTCAAGAGAGAGGCATTGATTTTGATGAGACCTTTGCACCCACATGCTGAATGACTATTGTTCATAGCATTTGTGCACTTGCAGCTCATTATCGTCGAAATGTACATCAACTAGACATTAAAACTATATTTCTAAATAGGGAATTACATGAAGAAGTATATGTATTTCAGCCTTGTGGTCTGTTGGAGTTAGATGTCTGCGGAAGTTCATGAACAACACAAGGAACAAGAAGAAGCTTAGAGCACAACAAACAATACAAAATGTATTACCACTAGGATGTACAAAGATAAGTAACCCGTTACAAGATGTGCATGAGCTACCAAGCATGAAGCAAAAACCATTAGTGGGTGCATGAGTGTCATAGAAACCAGCCTAGCCTAGGTAAAAAATAAGCATCTAAATCTAGAGGTAATGATCTCCCCTTGGGATAAAATGATACAAGTAGGTGGTTACCACTGGAGTAGCAAAAGATGTGCTTAACCACCTACCAATGCTTGACCCTAAACAATGCCTAAACCTACTCTTATGAAAGACAAAAAACTAAATACTAGGCCAGGTTATGCATAAGTAAATCAAACATACAACAACATGTTGATAAAGAGAGCAACATCAAATGCAACTCCAACATCATGAAGATTCAATCGTAAACCTATTTCCATCGGAGTGGTAATAGGTTTGCAATACTCAAGGCCAAAACATTTTAATAATATATTAATTTATTTCTTTTGACTTGCATAAACAGATAATGATGCAAATTGCACAAATCTCACATGTCAAAGAGGCATGAAAATCATCCTTAAATTCAAGAATATGCTTCTCATTAGGACCAGTGAGAAGCATATCATCAACATGTACAAAAATGATTAGAAATACATCATCTACATGCTTAACATATAAGGTGCTCTCAATTGTACTGTTCTCAAAATCATGTGCTAGCAAGTAGGCATGTATCTTCTCATACCAAGCACATGGTGCTTGCTTCAAAACATATAATGCTTTTTGAACCTGCACACTTTGTTTTCATTCCCTTTTTACACAAAACCACATGGTTGAAATACATACACTTGTTCATGTAAGTCACCATTCAACAATTATGTTGTTTTAATGTCCAACTGATGTACATTCCAACTATGATGAGTTGCAAGTGCACAAATGCTATGAACGGTGGTCATTCAACATGTGTGAGAAAAGGTTTGATCAAAATCAATATATCTTGAGCATAACCTTTGGCAACAAGCATAACGTTATACCTATCAACTATTCCATCAAGCTTATTTTCATCCTGTATACACATTTAGTTCCAATGGCCAATTTTTCTAGAGGCAAATCCCATAAAGAGCAAATACCATTCTTCATAATATCATCATATTTTGATTGCATAGTAGCCATTCAATTTTTTTGATTTCTATGCTTCATTGTAAGAAACATGCTCATTCTCATCACAGAGACTAGAGACAATCATTGCATAACAATCTGATGCAAAGGAAGCACTATGAGAGCCTGAATGAGTATGATATGATAAAGGCGCATCTAATTTGTTATCTATCAAAGTCTATACCAACCATTTATGCTTAGTTTTTACCTCTTCTATGTCAATCTTCTCATCTAGAAGTGCATCATGTAAATCCACATAAAAAATGGAATGATTTTGCATCATCATTTCAAACTTATAAAGGTTGAGAGATTACCTCATTTGGTCCAACACTTGACTATTTATGTATAGAATCAGGAAGCAAAGTATCATACATATCCTTCAAGCTAACTGATGTCTCCTTGGTACATGAAATTAAGGGGTGAATTGCATCTTCCACAAAAGTAACATCATGGCTAATCAAAATGTGTTTATTCTATGGATGATACAATACCCTTTTCTTTCAAAAATCCACCCGAACTCTATCCAATACATTTCACTGCTCTATCATCCAGTTTTCTACATTGTTGTTTTAGCACAAATCATGTCAGATAACTAAAGACACATAGATGAACACGAATTGGCTTGTGACCATGCCAAGAATCATATGGAGTGATCGATTTTAGTGCTTTGATAGGTCACCTATTAAGTACATATGCTGCACACATAATAGCCTCAATCTAGAGGCTACGTTGTGGTCAAGATTCGAATTTAAAGATTGATAGTCAAGTAGGGAACACCGTTTTAAAGTTTCATTGAAGGTAAATATAAAGGTAATATCCAATTTAAATGGAAAGAGGTCTTCAAAGGGATAATCAGGTGATACCTATCCTTGATCAAGATTTTAATCCACCTTTTTGCATACATATGATTGAATCACATTCCTTAGTTTTAAAATTTGCTTGCACCTCCAAAGAATGTTAATGTGAGCATCGAAGATAAATGTGTGCATTGACTTATGTGCATTTGAAGTTCGTTGAGCGCACAAGAATAGATATAATAGCTCTAACACATATCGTTAATATGTGTGTAATGCATGCTTTGAGTGTGAGGTGTTTAATCTAGTTGTGTGTATGTTTGTATGAGATTACATGCACATTAGTATTATGGGAAACCTTCTGTTTTGGGATGTGCTCGAAGGGAAGCCCAGGGAAAGGGGAGATTCTGCGATCGCAAAGGATTCGAAAAGAGGAAATTACATCTAGAAGACGGCTGGTACGAGCTGGCCGATCTCGGGGGAATAGAACTCTATCGAAGAAAAAGAAAAAGGGAAAGCAAATCGTATCTGAAGGACGGTAGTTTTGGAGAGTGCGCACGTTTTCTGAGAAAAAAAAAGAGTGTTGAATTTGGGATTTCTCTGTTTCTGTTATGGGTCTCGCAGCATGAAGAGGATTGCGCACCGAATGGAGAGATAAGGGGAACATGGCAGGACTACACAACAAAAGAAAGGATCGAAGTGTTGCGCTCAGGGGTTTTTTTGTCCTATGGCAGCTAAGCTATACATAGAGAAGAAGTGAAGGCGGCTGTTCTTGTTTTTAAAGAAGGAAGATTGCAGCAGAGTAGGACCTGGAAAGGGTTCGAAACGGAGGAAAACATGTGCAGTATAGCGCGGGAATTACTCGGTAACAATTCAAGACCAGGGAGGCAGGAGCTGGAATCGGGAAACTCTTCAGGAGGAGTTGAAGCGTAAGCCTTGAGGAAAGAAAGAACCGCCAGTAGCTATTACTGAAGGGGCAGATCCAGTTCTCAATGCCTTTGGATGTGGGAATCTAATGCTATCACACTGGAGAATTTTCAACGCAGAGAGGGGATTCTATTTGAAGATTCGCTATATGGTGCATAGCTGCCGATCAAGAATGTGTAAATATGCCTTCATTTGATGATAGTTTTCTAACTTTTCGTTCTGCAATTTTGTTTTACGACTTTATGCTTTGATCACTAGTGTTAATAACTAGGTAGTAAATGAATGAGATGATATTAATCTTGACGAAATATTATATAAAGATACTATGCCAAAGTTCTAAAATATGAATCGTACGCGCAATTGCCATATACTTGGATACATAATGTTCTGATGTAATTTGGGTCAAAACTAATGTCAAAAACAAATAATTAGAATCATATATTTTGTACAGGTGAAGCTCAACGTTTACTGTTCAATAAATTACTGAATAAAAGAGCGCAATACTGAAGATTTTTTATCATAGTAGATGTGCTATACCATGGTCGATGGATGAATTCGGAACGTCCATGGACTGTATGTTTGAATCCTATGTTCTGTAAAAATAAGTCGATTCCTTATACTGGCAAGAGATTTAAAGGATGAAGATTTTCCTGTCTGCAGCCACGACGACTGTCCAATTTTTTTTTTTTTTTTTTTTGAAGATATCTGTTTCCTCACGCAACCTTTTATATCCTCATGTCAATTTCGAATCCGAAACATAACTTAGGTTGCATTCAGTTGACAAGTATTTACAATATGCTGTTCAGGAAGATTCTTTATTTCAACGTATGCATTGTAAATATGTTGTTGTAAGTTCTTTAATCGTTGTTCATTTACAGTTCGATCTACAGACAATGATGATTGAGATGATTAAATATCCATGTTAAGCTGGGCTGAATACTAAGGGAATAAAGGATCTAGAAACTTAGTGAAGCTGGGCAAGGTTGGAGACTTAGTTTCATTTATCTGTATCTTGTTTGGCGGGACTGAGGATAGCGTGAACTTCTTTATTTTACGATTGTTCTTCTGAGCTCTTTTAAGATTGCATCAGAGAAGATGGCTCGAATTCTTATATCTTTATGTATGCATATGTCATACATTGTATAAAATGTCATGTGCAGACTCATATGCGATTTACTACATGGTTTAGATTGTTAAACAAGGGTGAAAAATCTAGCTTAATAGTTCAACAGGTAATTATAGTAAGTTGCACTGACAATGCTATTTCTTTATTAAGCTTGAGTGGAAGCTTGTTTTGTTGTGCAATGTATTTCTCTAAATACTCAACACTAGGCACTGAGTGGCTCATTCTACTGAAGGCTAAGCATTGGTGGTAGTTTTAGAGATCTATAAACAAATTGCGGTTTAACCTCGAAGCTATTCCTGAACTTTGCGGTACTGCGAGAGCTCAACAAATCCATGAAAAATCGTGAGGTATTTAAACTCGGGAGTTCCTTACTTTAAACTCGGTACGAATTAGAGCTTTAGCTTTAAGTATGACGTTCCCCATTCTGTGTTCACCATGATTTCCTTAGTGTGTAGTAGAATAACCTCATTGCAAGAATTTCATGGAATTTAAAATGAGAGAACAGAGTTGAATTGTAGAGAGAGACGCCTTATGTTTGCTTGTTTCTTCCCCATGAAGTTTTTCATCTGTGATAAATAATACACGAGGAGTCGTTGATTATGCTTCCCTTTTTGTGGAATTTGGAGCCTAATAGTCGACTCCACTCTTTGTAGGGTGCACTTGTACGTGAAAAAGACTTTGAAAGGTCATATGATTTTAGTTCATCACATGTAGATTTCTCATTCTTTCACTTCCATGTTACAAAGCAACTCCCAAGAAAGAGTTTGTTTCGAAACGTACTGTTGGTGATAATTTTAGGAGTAGACTTGTTTTTCCTATTTACTTTGAATTACTGAACGTTAATCTATGATTTCTCTTCACCACAAGGTTGAATCGATACACGTTAAGATTGTACTCTATGATTAAAGCATGCTTCGTTGTACCCTCCTTTCTAGAAAACCTCGCGACAACGTGGTAAAGCATGACTTTTGATGATACATCTTGCCATTTCCAAGAGAGATGTGTTATTTCTTTCAAAAAATCCATTTTATTGAGGTGTATATGATACTGTTTACTGATGTTATATCCCATGCTCAATCAATCATGCATTAAATCAAAAGACACATATTCCCCACTCTATCAAAACAGAGGGTGCCCAACTTACATGCTGATAGATTTTCAACCATAAATAGGAAATGTCTAAATCACATAAAGACTTCAAGCTTTGCTTTCAATGGATACATCCATACATGCTTGGAAAATTCATTAATAAAAATCATTAAGTATAGGTCATTCCCAAATGAAGGTGTGTGCATAGAACTAAAGGCATCACTATGAACAAGCTACAATTTATGAGTAGCTCTATCTGAACCATCTTTTGGGAAGGAGCGACGATGCATTTTTCCCAAAATATAGCCTTGATAGACATGTTTAAAAAGTGCCTCAAATTTGGGCAAAGAGGACAACGTTTTAGGTTTCTATAGGCATAACAAACTAGCAAAATTTAGACAAACAAAGTGTGTATGCCAAAGATTTGCATTTGAGATAGCCTTAGAATCATAAATTGCACATGATGAATCATTCACGTATTTTGCATAAAATTCCACAAGAAATAATAACATCACAATCTATGCATTTGTAATCAAGAAATTTGACAACTAAGACAATCTTGGCTAATGCCAAAATTGATAATAGATTCTTCTTGATCTTTTCAAATCCCATTGTAAGAGGAGTTGTTAGCACATGTGACAATATTTGGAGTAGAGGCAAGCTCAAGTGAAGTGAAGAAATTTTGCTATAAGGTAATATGTTTGGTTTCACCACTATCAAAGTAGTAAACATCTGATTCTACAACATATATACACTGCTCATATGAAGATGGGTCATACCTGCAGCTAATAGTAGATGCCCATTATTCATTTTAAACAAGATTAGTAGACTATGTTATAGGTGTAGAGGCATCTATAATAAAAATTTCAACCTCTTTCTTCTTTGCCTCCTTTATACCCAGTTTAGGACAACTCTTACAACATGTTCATTTGCCTTATAATACTTTTAAAATTGTTTTTTATTTTTTGTTTATTATCATCTTTGCCTTCCTTCTTTGACTCTACAACATTAGCAGATTTTTTTGCTTACTACTGGATGAACTCCATTTAGCTTTTCCCTTCTGACTAGCTAAGAAAGCTTGATCTATAACACATAATTGGCATGTTCTACCTAGATTGATCTTCTTGCAACAAAACAGAGACTAACTCCTCAAATATTAAGACATTTGGATTGCCTTTCATCATCAATCAAAGAATAGAAACAAAAATTTGATATGATATGGAAGAACATTTAGAAAAGTTTGCACAAGTAAACTACTTGGCAAGATTTCATCAGCAAAAATCAACTACTCCTTTAAATCTTTGATCTTTGTAAAAAAAGGTTTACATTGAATCTCCTTCATTCATATGCTCTTTCTCCAATTGTTTTCATAGGTGAGCAACACGAGCCTCATTTATTGCTTTGTATAATGTTGTAAGAGTATCCCAAACATCTTTTGCTATCTTGCAAGAGTGAATGTGAAGGATAATGGGATGTTTGATACATAAATCCATCAATGCATGTGCCTATGTATCTTTGCCATCCCATTGAAGTTATAATTGTATCTGTAGGTATAGAAGGACATTTTTCAAAAACACAATATTCCACAGTCCTTTTGCTACAAATACATGAAGCATCATATATACCCAAAATGGGTAATTAGTACCATCCAACTTATCCTCAACTACCAACATACATAATACATCATTGCTTTTAGCCATGGCTAGTGACTAAATACCCTAATTTAGAAAATTGATTGTATCTCAAAGAGTTGAATAGAAATACCCTATAAAGCTTTAGTAGACCTAGAACTAGCTTGATATGCTTGTACTAGCAAATTCAAACACACACACACACATACATACACACACACATACATACACACACACACACACACACACACACACACACACACACATATATATATATATATATATATATATATATATATATATATATATATATATATATATATATATATATATATATATATATATATATATATATATATATATATATATATATATATATATATATATATGTATGTATGCGTGTGTGTGTGTTTGGCACAAAAGGAAAAAATTTCTTGCACATTTGATGTGATAGTATGAACAACACAAGGAAGAAGAAGAGGCTTGGAGCACAACACAATACAAAATGTATTACTAAGTGAATGTACAAAGGCAAGTGACTCATTAGGGTTATAGGCATATATACAAGCAAAAAAAAAAAACCTCCTAAAGAGGGAAAAAAATCCGAGACAATCCTAAGTGTGTTCACACACATCACTACAAATATGAGCACCATCATAGATCCTTAATAGTTTTTGTTCTCATAACATTATATAAATATATATATATATACATACATATATATATATATATATATATATATATATATATATATATATATATATATATATATATATATATATGTGTGTGTGTGTGTGTGTGTGTGTATACATATACGTATATGTATATCTATACATATACGTATATGTATACACACACACACACACACACACACACATATATATATATATATATATATGTGTGTGTGTGTGTGTGTGTGTGTGTATACATATACGTATATGTATACCTATACATATACGTATATGTATACCTATACATATACGTATATGTATACCTATACATATACGTATACCTATACATATATGTATACCTATACATATATGTATACATATACATATACATATACATATACATATACATATACATATACATATACATATACATATACATATACATATACATATACATATACATATACATATACATATACATATACATATACATATACATATACATATACATATACATATACATATACATATACATATACATATACATATACATATACATATACATATACATATACATATATGTAGCTCAAGCGTACGCACCACCTCCTTTACTTGTCAATCCACGGAGACATGAGGACCGGTATGAAGACCATGAGTGAGTGAAGGCACAACTGAGTGAGTGAAAGCACACAAGCATGCACACACGTACACACACACACACCCAAGGTAAGATCAAAGAGAGGAACAATGGAAAGCTTTCTACTACAAAGGAACTCTCTTACAAAAGCTCTATTCTCTAACAAGCTAACTCTCTAAGCAAGCTAACCTAAAAAATGAGCTCTATAGCTCTTTTTATAGTTTTTTGACTAGTTTTGGCCGTGTACAGACCTAGTGTCTGACCTACTTAAAAATTAGGTTCTAGGGCTTATTTGAGGGCTCAACTAGAGTCTAAAAATTATGAAAATTTGTAGGATGATACTTCTAGTACTCCTCAAGCTCGAGGACTCCTTGACTTGAACAAAATGGAGTTATAAAAAGGTGAAATGATATTTATAATGGTTTGAGTGATCAAAATCACTATTTTTGTAGGGGATTCTTCTGAAAATTTGACATGCACTTCTTGGATCTCCCTACTTTCTCCTTCTTCTTATGTGTCCACATTTTTGATGTGCTTCCATGCTTTGTCCTTGACCTTGAGCTTCAACACTCCCCCCCCTCTCGAGTCTGTCGTCCCTTACAGACCCTTGTTGTGGTGGTGGTTCCATGTAGTGCTTAGAGAGGTAGTGTCCATCCTAAGAGCCGTCTATCTTCCAATTGTAGCATGTTTTGTTGTCTGGTTCTTCATTTGTCACTCTGGCTTATGCAAGTTGTAGTCCCTTGGCATGTGCTTCTTTCTTGGATTCCAGCATGAATGTCTCGTTGTGGGCCTCCATTGATGTCCTCCAGACCTTCCAAAGATGATATTTATATGTAGCTCATGCCCAGTGCTCGTAACCCATAATGAGTGATGGTTAAGTGGGTTAGTGCCTGGGTTGAAGAAAGTATGTGCCTTGTGCACTGCCTTGTAAGGTGGCCCTATGCATGCGTACTTGGAAAATACATTGGAAGAAATATGGTGCAAGAATTGGAGGTCTTGAGCGAAGTGCTCAAGGGCATGCTGATGAAGAGGTTTCCTAATCTATCATGGATATCATGTTGGTCGAGTAGGAGATTCTTACCGTAGTGAATGGTCAGTCGATGCGGATCTCTTCGTGGTGTACACCCATGATTGTGATGGACTATTGGCTAGTCTAGCATTGCTGATGGATACCCTGGTTGATGGTCAATGGATGAAATTCTTTGAGTGCCTGGTCCTATCTCCTCTCTTCAAAGCAACATTTGCCAAATAATGAGAATTGAATTTCTTTATATTCCGTGACAACCAACATTGGGTAACTACACCAAGCTTAGTTTCACATATTCTCTTTAGCTCACCATAAGCAGGAGTCTTCTCATTAAGTATACATACAAGGATTTACAGAGTACCAAAACTACCCATTGCAGAAACCACCTTGGATGTGCCCAGACATACAGTAGTTAAGCATCTCTCAAGTTGCGGACCTTTGAGATCTTCCCTCCTACCATGGTAAGGGGAAAGAATAGTTGTGGATGCCATGTTCATGCCAAGTGCTTGACATCTACCAGATAAGGCAACAATAATATCATCTACTTGCCGAGACACACTTCTATCCAAACTGATAAATACCTAGTAATCAACGGGTCCACCTTCAACTAAGCATGACTCATTCATGTTCTATGAGCCAAACCTGGGAACATGTTCTTTCTCTTTCCTTCTTCTTGTTTTTTTCTTTTTCTCTCTCTCTCTCTTTTTTTTTTTGTTTTTGGAACAATGTCACAAAACAAGAAGACAAAGGTTAGTATCAAAAAAGTAGTTTACATGTGTCAATGTGCTCTTGTGCATGGGACTCTCAATTGTGTCTATGCACGGCCATGTAATGTGGCCCTATATTAATGCATACTTTGGAAATGCATGACCTGAATGGTGCAAAAGACAGGGTTGTGCAAGGAGCACATGGTTGTCGCTCGTCGAGGCTTTCAATGTTATTTGTATTTGTTGATGCCATTTGTCTTGGAGATATCCATTGGATCTTGAGATGACAACTGATCCTTCCTCCTTATAGGGATCCATTTGAGAATGGTCTTCGACTGTTTAGTGATCTCCTTGGGCAGCTTCATGTTTGGATGGTTTCTTGAGGGTTTGATCCTTCGTGGTTGGATCTTTGGTTCTGTGGGGCCTACCGGTGCTTTTGGCTTCCATACCCATATCATTGTTGTTGGTCTTCTAACTATTTCCAAGAGGTGAGTTTATCCTCTTGTGGTCTCTGTGCTCGGTTCTTTCCTTTTTCTCTCCTTGGCTTCTTGGTTGAGACCTTTTGCATGGAGGAGAGTATAGGCCTATGTGCATGTAAGAGTTCCTTGGGTACCCACATGTGTGAGCCCTTGTTGAGCTCCAGCTAATTTTTTAGACACCCAAACTTGTCGGATACCTTGTGGTTGAGCTTGTTCTAGCTTCTTCGTTTGTCTTCTGGCCTGGTTGGCTTGCCTAGATGGGAATTGTTGTGGCAAGGCTGGTGGTTGCTCTCCTTTTCGTACCCAGATCTGCTTCATGCTCGGCACTACTTGCTTCTTGACATCGCTTTGTGTATTTGATATAGCCGTTGTCCTATACTATGTTGCTTGCCTTTTTGGTTGAGTTGTGGTTGCGGCATGAGTCCTTGCACGAGAGGAGGAATCGCTTGTCCTTGAGCCGGTTCTTTCATGATTGAGTTCTTTTGAAATACAGAGATTTTGACACATACAACATCTTGTTTGTGAAGATCAGTCTTAGAGGGACTAAGAGAGTGTGAGGTGCCATGATCTGTGAGCATGCAATTATCTAATTCTAATGTAATGCATTGTTCCTGTACCCAAACTTGAAGAAGTTGACTTCTTAGGTTCAAGTTGACTGCATGGTCATAAATCTGATCTTGACCCAAGACAAGTGGTTCTGTAAGGCCTTCATCATGACACACTAGCATTTTAAATTTCATTGGAACATCTTGAAGATAGATGGGAAGTTCCACCTCACCCAAACTAGGGGTTTCCACACCTCTCAATCCTATGAGATATGCTTCTATGGGATTGATGTTCAACTGCAAGTCTTGGTAGTAGGAAAGTCTAAATGCACTAGTTGCTGCACCTGAGTCAATCAATACTTTCACAGTCCTCACACGCTTTCCTTGTCCTATCTCTATGGTCACAAAGGGGCGTCGGTCGATTATTTGAGAAGTAACTATGCCCGATTTTTGGCACATGTCCATGTGATATTTTGGGGCTTTCGGGTTGACATCCAGGCCTAGTCGCCTTAATTTATTTTTCCTAATGCGCTCTCTGGCCTCTGCCTGTGCTTCTTCTCTCATCCTTAACTCTTCTTCTTTTCGCTTCTTAGCAGTGTTGAGTCTCATTAGCATATCCTCTGTAAGAGGTTCTTGATACAACTTGACTCTACATCCACTAATATAGTTTGGCAAGATGTCTCCTTCTAGAGTGGCCAATTGAACAACACCGCTAGTGGAAATTCTATTAATGATCATGGGTCCATATCCTCATTTTTCCAATTTATGGGCATGTTGCTTTAGTGTATACACTAGCATTAAGTCTCCTTCTTTCAATCCTTTATCCTTGATGTGTGCATCAAAATAAGCCTTTTGTCTTTTCTTTGCAACATAGATGCGTGCTGCCGCTGGTAGCCTCGTCTCACCTAAGCGTTCTAGATCAAAGATCCTAGAGGACAACTCATGTCCATTCCACTCATGCTCTTGTGCTACTTTTAAAGCCGGGATTAAGAAATCTAATGGTAGCAAAACATTATGTCCAAAGACCATTTGAAATGGGGTGGCATTGAGTACCGTTTTGTAGGCAACTCAATAAGCCCAAACAACATGATGAAGCTGTTTATCCCAATTAGAGCATTTGTTATTTACAAGCTTGGTCAAGACATTACATAGGATCTTGTTTGTGCTCTTAGCTTGTCCGTTTGCTTATGGATGATAGGGGGCAGACTTCTTATGTATCAGCAATAATTCTTGGAGAAGATTTTCAATGACTTCATTTAAGAAATGTGTGCCTCTATCGCTCACTAACTCTATTGGTAGTCCATATCTTGTGAACACATTCTCAAATAAGAACTTAGCTATTGTTTGAGCATCATTCTTTGTTGTGGCTTTTACTTCTACCCACTTGGTAAGGTAATCTATGGCTACAATAATGTACTCTGCATGGGAGTTTCTAGCTGGGGGGTTAATAGGACCTACAAAGTCTATACCCCACTTTGAAAATGCACGACCTCCCATCATTGGCCTCAAAGGCATCTCCTCTTTTATAACCGGATATTGTGTGCGTTGGCAGGTGTCACATTTCTTCACATAGGTATGTGCATCCATATGAAGAGTGGGCCACCAAAGTCCTGAGAATAGAATGGTCTTGATCACTCGGTCAAGACCAAAATGTCCACCTGCAACACCACTATGTGTAGTTTCTAAGACCTTTAAATAGTCTGATTCATGAACGCACAGTCTTAAGTAACCATTTTTGCCTCTGCGATATAGGTTGTCTCCCACTATGGCATAGTCCTTAGCCTCTTGCTCCATGCTTTGTCTTCTTGCGAGACTAGCCTCTTTGGGTAATGTTCCGGAATTCATAAATTCTACCAATGGAACACTCCAGTCGGGAATTAATGACATGTGGTAAATGGTGGCATGCTCCACTGGGGGTCTCTCTTGGCACACTCGATAATTCTTGATCCACTCATTTATTTCTTTATCCATGCTAGGCCAATTCACTCCTAAATGTTTTAGATTCTACAATGTTCGTTGTTTAGAATAGTGATTGCCTAGCAATCCTTCATGGGCTTGCTACAACCAATTGCTATGTTCATCGTCCTCGACACAACAAGCTAGTACGGTTTCTATATCTTGTTTGTACATGCTTCCTGCCAATATGTGATATTTTTGTGATTTTAGAATTTCTTTTTGGGATGTTTTCACATTTTTATTTGCGGGTCCGAAGGATAGGTACCAACTTATTTGCCCATTTAGGAACAACTTCTAAATTGAACAGATAAGCTTCGGGTAGTTCATCAGACACTCCTTGCCGTGACTCTCTTGAAGTGATGCAAGAAAGGTGATTTGCCCGGGGCTATTCCATTAGTAAGAGGAACCATCTTACTAGACATCCTGTATTGCAAGGTTTATTGACCAAATATAACAAAGCTTGATGATTAGTGAAAAACTTGAACTTATTGGCCAATAGATAGTGCCTAAACTTCTTCATAGCATACACCATGCCTAAGCCCTCCCGCTCAATTGTGGTATAGTTTTGTTAAGCTACGGTTAGCTATCTGCTAGCGTATGCTATTGGTAAATCTAAATTTCCTTCACCTGTGGGTTGTGCTAGCACACATCCTATTGCATGATTGGATGCATCCAAATGGACATGGAATGGTTTATTCCAATCAGGAGTGGTTAGTATTGGTGTTGTGCACAAACGTCTTTTTAGCTCATTGAAGGAGTTCCCGTATTCATTGTTCCACTCAAAATTTGTCAGCAAACAATAAAGAGGTTTAGCTATGATCGCATACATGTGGATAAACCTACGGTAATATCCACAATGGCCCGTAAAAGCTTGTAACTCTTTAATGTTCCTTGGCCTTGGCAACTCCGCTATGGCTCTTACTTTGTCCTGATCTGTTGAGATTCCGTTCTTAGAAACAATATGACCCAAGATTTTACCTTGAGGCACCATGAAGACACACTTTTCTGGGTTCAGACACACTCGATATTCTCTGCACTTATTGAAGATCTGTTTGAGCTTAGGGATGTGGTATCTTTCTTGGGAATGAGCACATAAATCATCCACATATACCTCTAAGCTCTTTCGCAAGAACTCTGAAGACATGACACATGAGCCTTTGGAATGTTGCAGGTGCATTTGTGAGCCCAAATGGCATCACAAGAAATGCAAAGATTCCCCACTCTGTGGCAAAAGCCGTTTTGTGTTGATCTTCGATGGCGATGGCTACTTGATTGTAGCCTGAAAACCCATCAAGGAAGCTATAAACTTCCTTGCCTGCAACACGATCCAATAAATGTTCAGTGATTGGAAGCGGATAGCTATCTCTAATCTTAGCGGCATTAACTTTTTTAAGGTTAATACACACTCGCAACTTTCCATTCTTCTTGGGCACCACTACAATGGGGGAGACCCATTCAGCATGCTCAATCTCATAGACAAATCCAGTTTCAATCAACCTATCAATTTCTTCTTTTATTTTGGCTGCATATGTATCATTATATGTGTAGGGCTTCTGTTTGGTGGGCTTGGCATCAACAGTCATGGGGATGGTATGAGAGCATATTCTCAGATCTATCCCCTTTAAGTCTCTATAGTGCCATGCAAAAACGTCCCTATATTCCCTTAATAGAGCTACAAGCTCTGCTTCTTCTTTTGCACTTAGGTCATCTCCTATGTACGTACATCTCTCTTCATTTCCTTCAATAGTTACTACAATTTTTTTGGTCTTTTCTTTGTTATCATATGCTTCTCCTATGATGGCCTCTCTTTTAGGCATTCGTACCAAAATTTTTCAATCTTCCACTTCATATTTCTTGAAGTTTTCTGGTACTTCAAACAATGATTCCTCCTCTTCTTGTTTCACAGCTTTTCTTTTCTTTTTCTTTTGACTACTCTCACTTCCATCCTTTGAATTTACCATTTTAATGATTGTGGGAGGTTCTTCTTCCTTTTGTGAACACTCCTATCTCTTCTAGATAGTGCTTCTCTGAATTAAAGCAACTATCCATCACAATGGACTCTAGATTGTCATCATTCTCTTCTTCTTCTATGAAGTCACTAGGGTCACATTCTTCCAGCAAGGGCTGACACATGAAAACGAAAATATCATAACCCTCCTCATCACAATGAGGTGTCCACTGTTCTTCATTGACAGCAATGTCCATGGTGGCTAAGATTTTCGCCCAACCATGAGGCTCAAATTCCTCATCTGGAAAGATCATCGGTGTATATTCTGGGTCTTTGATTGGTCTATCTCCTAGAGACGTTCCTTCTTCTCTCGCTTTCAGGCATCTTTCCTCTTCCTCTGCAACCTTGCACATCCACAAGTGAGTATCTTCATGCAACCATGATGGGTCAGGAGAACTTCCAGAATGCACAGAGATTGAATATTCTTTTGCTTTGTGGATAGGATTCCAATGTAGGGGTGGTACATCTTTGAAGGAGTAATCCTTCAAATTGACCTTGCTGGTGACCCCTAAGTGCTGTAAGTACAAGGAGTTGGTTCCCCAATCATGTACTATTTGCAGTTGTCATAGGAAGGGTCTTCCTAGGATCATCTCGTAGACATTATTTTTTTCAAAGTCACATATAGCAAATGTATGTTCAAACTCTACACCACAGGTGGTTAGAGTTATCCCTTCTAGCAATCCTAAGGTCTTTCAAAATGATCGTCTACCATTTGAAGCTTCATTCTAGTTGGTCTTAATAAGGGTTTGCCCCATCGCGTCCACAAGGAGGTGGTCGCAATAGCAAC
The DNA here is from genome assembly GCA_020310875.1 of Ceratopteris richardii. Taxonomy (NCBI): domain Eukaryota; kingdom Viridiplantae; phylum Streptophyta; class Polypodiopsida; order Polypodiales; family Pteridaceae; genus Ceratopteris; species Ceratopteris richardii. The sequence continues at coordinate 95,251,241 of CM035412.1, read as the reverse complement.
ACCAACACCTGAATCTATGATTGCTTTGGTTGTGTAACCTTGGTGGGTGATTGGAAGATAAGTATTACCCTCTTCACCCTCACAAATGTCTCCTATTGTATCGAGAGGTATCTCTGGTACTTTTTGCTTGGAGCCTCCTTTTGGCATATTGGATGCAAGTTCTGGGACCTGATCCTTCACATGATCCCATAGCTCGGGTTTTTCTTTTAGTAGCTCTTCTACAGTGAGGTGACACTGAACCTTAGTGTTCTTCACGGCGGCAGTGTTTCTTGGAACCACTAAGTCTTCACTTCTTACCAATATTGTGGGAGCTCTGATATGAAGAGATTCAAATTCCTAGGGGCGAGTGAACTGTGGCAGCTCTTCTAAAGTATTAGATTCAAAATCTAATCTTTCATCTTCTTGTTGCTCTATTTGGTCTCCATAGATAGACGGAATGTCTTTGGGAAATTGATCATGAAGATCATCAATCTTTGGAATAGGAGGGGGGTTACCCTTCTCCTTGGCCCATTTCTCTTCTTGTATTTCCTACAAGAACTCTTGAGAGTACTCTTGAATTGAAAGAGGTGTTCCAACATCCGTGGAATTAGGAACATAAGCTTTCATTGGCAGAGAGCTTTCTCTCTCAACAACTAGTTGAGTGTGTGGAGGTAAAGAAACATATGGCTTGTTTACCAACTGCTCTAATCTTTTTAGTAAGCCTTGGAAATGCAAATCCGGTTTGACAAAGTTTGTCTGATTGAACTTTTGACTAATCTCGAGCATAGCTTGAGCTAGTTCTACCATTTTCATGCACATTTTCATCCGTTCAATCTCTAAGTCAGCTCTAGGGTAACTCTTGTCTAGGTTTGCAGCTATTGGCCCTTCTTGAAGTTGAGCCTGGTAGGCCTTGAACATCATGTCCAAGCCTTTTTGGGTTGGATCTTCAAGAACAGAACCTGGTTGCGATCTATTTACAATGGATGGTGGGGTGGGATGAGGTGGTGTGGACAGATTTTTGTCATGTGAGGGACTTTGAGATGCAATGTCTTCTATCTTTATTTTTGCTTCTTTTAGGCTTTCATCTAGTTCTGATAACTTTTTATTCCACTTGTGATTGGCCTTATCTCTGGTATCTTTCCATGTTCTTGTTTTCCTCTTACTAGGCTCTCTTGATTCACTCGACTCCGATTGCTCTGCTGGTTTATCTTATTTTAATGCTTGTGCCCTAGTGACTGCCTGTACAGGAGCCACATTACTACTACTTGCAATTGAATCCACCAGTAAGCCTACCACATTAATGGGTGTAACCTTGGGTGCACTAGAGGGGTTCCTGGGACATTCTCTCGGAAGATGTTCTTTGCCACACTCACGACAAAAGCCTTGTATTGTGATGTTTTGTCCTTGTCCCGAAGACGGTGGATGAGGACATTCACGAAGGAAATGGTCACCCTGACATCTAAAACATGGTCCTCTAGGGGCTTCTGGTCTCATTCGTCTCAATAGGGGCCTAGGGTTAGGATTTGTTTACATGACATTGGAGTATTCTGGCTCCCAATTTTGTTCCATAGGTGGTGCCTCATATTGATATGGATAAGTCTCACTATGTTCAGGTGACTCTGTGTAATAAGCATGTGGACTACCTTCATGGGAGTAGTCTGAACTATGAGCATGAGAGTCATTCTCTGAGATCAGTGGGGTCACTGGCACCAATGCTCTATTAAGGTTCTCTTCTGCCACTGCATACTTAGCTGGAATTACATTGGCAAGCACTGGTGGTTGGTTTCCGAGGACTGGTTGTGGCCTATATGGTGCCTGATATTGTTGTTGTGGTCTATAATATGGCTGTTGGTATTGGTTCTGATACCTACCTTGTTGGTAAGGTTGCTGATAATTCTGTCTAATAACCTATCTATTGTATGGACAATCTTGAGCCGTGTGGTTTGTGTATTTTCTCTCAATAGTGCAATATGGAGCATTCCTTTCTCTCATGTTCTGGTTGTGCAATGGGCATACATTAGCCATATGGTCGCCTCCGCAAGTATAACACCGATTCAATGAGGTGACTCTTGGTATTTGTCTATTTTGAACTCCTAGCTTCTTGGCAACTTGCTCTGCTATCTCATTCAACTCAATGGAGGCTCTAGAGGCTCTGGAGGTATGACTAGTAGAACTGTGAGAGTCTTTATAGAGTTTGGATAGTCCTAACTCCTCACCCAAGTTGTCTTCTATGTCAACGCAGGTCCGCACACACTCTTCTATGCTTCTAGGCTCTTTCAAGTACACATATGATATTAACTTGGTGCTTATTAAGCTATCTAAAAACAAAGCCACTTGTTTGGCTGGTATGGGTAACTCTGGAGCAGGGCATCTTTCTAGGTACTGTCTGAACCTTCTACCTGCTAGTTGCACTGTTTCTTGGGGTGTCTGCTTGAAGCTGTGGATCAAAGATGATGTGTTATGCCTGATGCCACTCTCAGAAAATTCTACAATGAATTCGTCTAGCAGTTGACCTATATCGCGATAGTTGCGACTACTCAGTGGTTGAAACCAAGCTAAGGCAGTGCCCTTAAGAGTTAAACCAAATGCCTTGTACTAGGTGAACAAATCCTCAGCCTGTTTAGCTCTTAACACTTGTTTGAACTCGGCCACATGATCATAAGAATCTCCTGCCCCATCAAAATAATTCTTCATTGCCTTGATCACTTGAGTGGGTCTAAGGGTTCTTGGGTGCTCTCGGGGTCTAGGCAATGGAAAATCATGTTCATCTTTTTGTTGCCTATGTGCTTGATGTCTCTCTCTTTCATGTCTTTCATTTTCAAATCCTGATCTATTTCTGCCCACAGTGTTAAAATGCACATTTACATTACAGGCATTTTAAGTTCTTTCGGGTTCTTAAGAGTGGTAGGGGTCTGATAAATCAGAGGCCCTGTAACTTGATTTTCCCAATTAACTTATTCAAGCCGCAGTACATTAATGTCCAGTATTGAACTCTTATATGGGTTAGGGTTATGACTCTGGTTAAACTTTTCACGGTCCGTAACACAGGAGTTATTCATTACCATCGCACATGCTTATTATCAGTACTTAACCTCACTGTGTGAATCACAACTTAATGTAATTAAACAAAAGGTAAGAACAATAATACTCCGATCTCACGAATGCTACACTACGACGACGTCTCCACAGGCTGCAATTGCCCAGACAGACAGTCTGGCGATCCCGCTTGTCATCACCGGAGTGTCACCGCAATGTCTTTTCATTAATTGATAAGCAGATACATCACTTCGCAACGACCTTTCGGTTCGTGCGGGATAGGAAAATATAAGAATTATGAAAATACAGAATGCCAATCCGACGGCTTACACTGGCACGCACAGTGGACTTGAACCCGCAACGGAAACAAAATTTAGGGCTCATCTACTATGCCCTGTATATACATGGTACGAGCTAATTTAAAATTCTGGAAATCTTCTGCTTCAAAGAATCCAGCATTAAGTTTAAAGTTTCTGGTTCGACTAACTGTGCGTCAGTACGAACAGAGCTTACGACAATCACTTGAATCATTAAAATGTTAGCCTGTGTCTGCAAAAAGGCCTCTTGTAGGTAGAAATCATTTGCCAGGGCTGCATCACGGCTCGATTTCATATCTTCAATCTTTTTATCTATTCTGGATAAACGCTCTGCTTGATAACCAAGTTGCTTTTCTCTTCTCTCCAGTTCTTCAGACTGGAACTGCATGGTTTTGTAGTAAGCTTCTATTTCCTTATGGACTCCTTCAAATTCCTTCTTCAATTTGAGATATCTGCCAAGCTCTTCCTGTAACTCTTGATCACGCTTGAACAGGGTTTCGGTAGTCTTATGCAGCTTTGCTTTAGCTTTAAGTACATTGCTGGCCAGAGACTGAGAGGCTTCTTCTAATATGCTGTATGCTTCCCGCGTGCTATGCAATTCATTGCCTATGGCAGTCATTGCATCTGTTTTATCAGTGATTTCTTGCTTCAACGTGCTGATTTCTGTATCCTTTTGACACAACAAAACATCTTTCTATGCTAGCTGATCTTGAAGCTGTTGAATTTGTAAGTGTAGGCCATGATTTTTTGCCTTAACTGCATCGACCTCTTCCTGTAGTGGAGTAATATTTGCTTCTAAGATATCGACTTTATGCTGCAATTCTTGACGAATATTATCAGTGACCATTCTGAGTTGCATCGATAGCTGCTGTGAGAATTGGATTAGCATTCGACCCATGGACTCTAATTCAGTAAACATGGGAACCGGAAGAGGATGAGGAGGAAGTGGCTGGGATGAAGAGGCTGATAAGAGATGATTGGAAGATGGTGGAGAATAAATAGGCGAAGAGGATGAGGAATCCGGTGCTTCAGGGACAATAGGTTGAACAAGTACAATGGGCTCGACCGGAATCATTGGTGGAGGAGTGGGTATAAGAGTGTTGGGCACCAACACTATTCCGAGAACCTGCTGCGTAGTCGCTTCAATTCTGTTAATTGTCGTTTCCACCAAAGTGATCACTTCATTAACAATGTCCACGACAATGGCTTGCACATCTTCGTGGGTCTGTTGTTGAGAATTCTCCCGAGAAGAGCTTTCTTCAGAGTCAGCAGTAGACGCACCTTGCTCCTGTTGCCGGATGGGAGAAGAATGGTCGGAAGAATCAACGTGGATCGAAGTTGCGGTGTCATGGAAGATCTCCTCTTCATTGGCTGCGGTGGAACCTTGCACTTGACTTTCAGACGGGCTTATGCGACGGCGTTTCCGGCGAAGGAGTTGAAACAAATCGGCATCATCATCCTTGTCTTCATCTTCAAGCATCCGAGTGGATTCTTCATGCAGTAAGAACGGTGCATTGGGTGGAGGTTGTGCGGCTTGAATGGTGGGAAAAAGGAACTTCTTCATTGAATACACCAACCTGAGACATTCTCTTTCGGTAACTGAATAATTCCTTTCCGCAGAAGCGAGTCGGCGACTTGCATAGTAGACAGGCCGAAACCATTTATCCGTTTGCTGCATTAAAACACTAACAATGGCTATATCCGATGCATCTACAAAGACATGGAATGGACGATCCCAATCAAGAGGTTGCAAAATTGGAGCCCGCATCAATAATCCTTTTAGACGATCGAAAGCAGTTTGGCATTCCGGAGTCCATTCAAACTGTCGTGGAGTACTAGTCATTAGCTGATTAAATGGTGTTGCTAAATGGGCTAGCCACCGTAGATGCCTGCCATGCCACCGGATTTGACCCAGGAAACACAACTTCTTTCGGCGTTGTAGGGATGGGTGCTTCCAACACAGCTGCGACTTTGTCTGGATCGACTTGGATACCTTGTGAAGATATAATATGTCCAAGGAGCTTACCACAAGAAACCACAAAAACAAATTTTGTCGGATTCAGGCAGAGTCGGTATTCACGGCATTTCTCAAAGCAGCACCGTAAATGATACAGGTGCGCCATAATCTTACCAAATAAGGAAAAGTCATCTAAATAGACTTGCATAAAAGTAGTTAGGTAGGGTGAAAAGACTTCCTGCATGCAGCATTGAAATGTGCTGGGAGCATTCCTTAACCCAAACCACATGACCGTACAAGCAAAAAAACCCCAGTTCGTAATGAAAGCTGTTTTCGATATGTCTTGTTCAGCGATTCTGACCTGGTTATAGCCATTGTAACCGTCCAAAAAGGAGTACATCTCGTGCTCGGCCACTCTGTCGAGCATTGTGTCAAGAAAGGGAAGAGGAAATGGATCAAGTACCGTGGCCGCATTCAGTTTCTGGTAATCCACACAGATTCGTAGCTGCTTATTTTTCTTCGGAACAATTACGATCAGAGATATCCATTCAACGTGTTTGATTGGTACAATGAATCCCACCTTCAATAACCGATCGAGTTCTGCCTTGACCTGTGCTGCTGTATCTCAGTGATGAGTAGCACCTCCTTTAATGTCAATCCGGGAAGACATGAGGATGGTATGAAGACCACGAGCAAGTGGAAGCACAAGTGCGTGAGTGAGAAGCACACAAGCATGCACACACATACACACACACGTGCACACACAGTAAGGACAAAGAGAGGAAGACAATGGAATCACTTCTATTGCAAGAAAGCTCTCAAACAAGTTCAAACTACAAGAAGCCAACCCCAAAAATGAGCTCTCTAGCTCTATTTATAGTTTTTGACTAGCTTTGGCCCTGTTCAGACCTAGTGTCCGGCCTAGTTAAAAATTAGGTTCCGGGGCTTATTTGAGGGCCCAATCGAGATCTAAAAATTATGAAAATTGGCAGGCACTTACATCTAAGGCTCCCCAAGCTCGAGGACTCCTCGGCTTGTACAAAATGGAGCTACAAAAAGGTGAAATGATATTTACAAGGGTTTGTAGTGATGAGAATCACTTTAGAATGATGTTAGGGTTTTGAAAAAAAATGAAGGGTAGCCTCAGTGCTAGATCTGCATGTGTGTCCATACTTGCTTCTTCCCGCATCCTGTCAACACTCTCCCCCCCTAGGGTCTGTCGCCTCTGACAGACCTCTTTTCCGCCGTTTGATCAATGTATTTTTGCAGGAGGTCGGTTGCCAATTCTTGTTCTTTGATTTTTAAACCTCTGATTAGATCTCGTTGCAAGGCCTCCCAATCCACTGTACCAGGCATGTCAGGTTGTGGCATCGTGTAAAGCTCAGAATGCATCGTTTGCTCGCATGCAAAGAGATGGAGTAGATGCGTAGGCCGTGGCGCAAATACCTCTGAATGTGCTTCCCAAAACCCCGTGGTGAACATGTCGTCAAATGTTTGCTTGTAGCAGGCAGGGAGATATCTTATGCGTGCATGCCATGCGTAAGCCACTCGTATGCTCGGGGTTGTGCTCATATCATATAGCAGGTCGTAGTTACCATTAATAAACCCGGGAATAGGAGGTTGAATACGGCATACATTGCGAAAAGTTTTGAGTACGACCTGCATCATGTCGAGGATCTTGAGCATCATCTGGGCAGCGACATCTGGCATAGGGTGGAGGCGTGGTATCCAATGTCTGATGGTTGCAATCATGTATGACACTGTAGGAGTACCAGTTGGGGGGGCGATAGCGGGGTAGTTGAGCCATTCTTTACAGTTTGCGTTATTCTGAACCTTGATGGCAAAAGCTTTCCATGATCCGCGTCTTTGCACTGGCCCAAAACACAGATTGTACTTCAAATGCATGGGGGCATGATCCCATGTTCGAAGCATTTCTGGGTAAGTTTCGAGTAACTTTTTCCTCCACGTTGGTTGGAATATGGCCCCTTTTCGTGCCGCTTCTGGTATGTCTTCTGGTTCGAACTGTGTGGCAAATGTTGGGCACTTGTTGGTGACTCGTTTGATTTCTGCATTGTAGTCAGCCAACAATACAAAATAGGGCTTGTATTGCAGTTCTGAACTAGTGATAAGGCGTCTAGGGGCGATGTGCCTGAAGTATTCTGAGTGAAGGATGGTGTCCTCAATGGCCTTCATTGCCAGCATCTGAGTGGATATCCGCTCCTGATGAGTTTGCCCCATCTCCTCTACTTGTTTCATCCATGCCGATGGGGGTTCCTCATAGGTATCTTGACCTTCTTCTGTTACGCGTCCTCCTGGGAGTGGTTGAGGCTCGTAGGCGTCGTCGAATGCTTCCTCCACTGGGATGGTAACTGCTTCTTCTTCTGACGGTTGCTCTGGTGGGGAAGGGGGTCGTTCGTACTGCATCAACTTCAGTTTTAATTCTGCGATCTGCTGCCGTAACTCCAGCACGTCGTTGGTCGTTGAATGTTCAGGTTCGGTTGAAGTAGCAGCGTCTGTCATTTCTTTATGTTCCTGTCGGTGTGGTGTAGACCCTTGGGGTCTCTGTAAGTCCTTTAGCTGGTCGGCAAGCTGATCATGTGCTTCTAACAGATTGGCATATGTTTCCAATATTTGTTGTATGCTTTCTGAGGGGACCGCTTGAAATTTGACCGGGTCTATGGGTGCTCCCGGGGTGTTCTCCATAGCAGCCTCGAGGTTCTCTTGGTTTTGTTGTTGAAGCCGTCTATTCTCTTCTTGCACTGCTGCCAGATGTCGTCGTAGCAAAACCATGTTTCGTTGAAGCCGTGCATTGCGGCCCATTTGATCGCGCAGCTGTTCCTCCATGGCTTTGCTCTCTTCCATATGCCTCGCTTTGAGTTGCGCATTTGCCTGTTCGAGGGCGGATATCTTGCTTTGTGACTCCGTATGAATGAACTCCAAAGCATTGACACGCTCTTGGAGTGTTGCTGTGAGGGTGCAAAGCCCTTTGTTATTTTCTTCCAGTAATGTATATTCGTGCTTAAGCTGAGTGGCAGCTTCGAGCATCGTGTCGAGTGCAAGACTAAATGAGGTGGAAGATGCAGGGGGTTGGGAAGTGGGAATGGGAAAAGTGGATGTTGTGCCTACCGTGTGTGGAAGTGGTGATGTGAGTGTAATAACCTGTGATGGTGTTGTGAGAACAGTGGTGGTGGGTGATCCAGCGGATGGTGAGATGTCCATGGGATCGGACATGAGTGAGTGTGATTCGTGAAATGTGAACACCGGGACGGTGGGTGGTGTGATAGTGGTGGCCGTGAATGTGGGGGAGTGAATTTGGGGAAGGGACTTTTTCTTATGTTCCTCAACCTGTTGAAGAATGTTTACAAGGTAGGTCCAGAAGGAGGGTTGGGTGGTTAGTGTGGTGCTCGAGGCAGTTACAAGGGACGGGGTAGGTAGAGTTTGGGGGGGAGGAAATGGAGGGATGGAGGGCAAAGAGATGGAAAGAGTCTGACTAGTGACAGATGGTTGTCCAACGGCATGGGGGAAGAAAGGGTGACCTAATTGAGGTTCAAAAACTTGAGTGACAGAGATGGATGAGGGTGAAGGAAGGAGAGTGGAAATGGGGGTGTGTACAATGGTCTCACTATAGGAGGAGAATGGTTGTGTAGAAAGACACGTGGAGAGAGGCTCTGAGGGTGGGATAGGAGATGATGGGGGAGATGGGGCATGCGTAATTTCCTCCGGTTCATCATTGTGCCTAGGTCTAATCATGTGCACATCTTCTGATGTGGACATAGCTAACGCGGTAGATACTTCCATCTGAATCATCTTTCCTTGTCGCGGCCGTGTATCAATTCTTCTTTGATCATAAGCAGGGTTCTCTTGATAGACCATGGTTCTCATTGCTTCACTGATGCCACAAGTGTTCGCCAACAGATTTAGTGATTCTACAAACTGGGGGTCGATATGCTCTGACTGTAACATCTGGTTTACTAGGGCCCTATTTGCTTCTTCTGACATTTTATGGCGTCTTTGTACCTGCTTGATTGTTTGGTATCGTCGTTTGAGCTGTGCCGTATATGCAGGGGCTTCGTCTTCACTCTCTTCTGGGTTAGTCCTTGGTGCCTGCTCCTGAGCTTGTGTGCTTAGTCTTTGAGGAGGTTGCGTCACTCCTAGCTCCTATACGCTGCTTGTCTCGCCTCGTGCATGTTCTCTTTGGGTTGATGTCCCCGGCTCGACATTGTCAGGGCCACCTTCACTGTCTGATAGATGAGCCGTCTGCAGAAATGTTTCAAAATCAAAATTTGGGTCTTCGGTGAAAGTGGCCATCGCTGCAAATTCTGCATCGGTAGGTAGCGGAGGGGCAGAGGGAGTGGGCTGTACCACCTCTCTTGGTTGAGACTCCTGGAGATGGATTGTGATTGGTGCCACCGGGGCTTCCTCTCTAGTGGAGACTTCGGTAGTGGTTGCTGGAGGGATCAGGACTTGTGAAAGGGATCCACGCATTCTTTTTGCAGGCTGACTCCCTGACTTTCGCCCTTTAAACAACTCCAGATGTGCATACTTCACGGCTCGAGCAACTGGCACATCATACGCTAGACATCTGTAGATGATTCTAGTCAACGCACAGCAACCATGTAGGGTGGGCTTCCTCACCCCCCGCTTGCCTGCCTCATATACCTGATCTAAGATCCATACCGGCATCTTAATGGGCAAGCTTCCGGTCTCTGCTAAATACAATCCGTACCATATCTTCTTGTGAGGCTGAGTGAAACGGTCCTGAGCTGGAAATGCGAAGTGCTGGAGGCACATCCGCAGGGGTATGGCGATGTTGGGGGTGAGGGCGCACATGTCTTTGAGCTTCTTGACTCTATTGCTTTTCATTGATTCTGGTATCAGGGGGTCGCGATCTGAAGGCACATGAGTGCCATACATTTGAAGGGCTTCCCTGATTAATGTTACATTTAGTTCAAACTTCCTCATCTCCTCCAGATTAGATAAGGAGGGCACCTAGAATGTGCCTGAATGATCTTTATCCCCGGTAGGTTTCATCGTAGCAATCAAGTAGTAACACCTGAGGAAGTCAGGTTTTGGTAGAGCTGCACTGAAGTAAGTTTGAAGTCCTGCCTTTTGCCAGATCTCTTGAAGTGGAGCTGCATTTTGCAAGGTCTCAAATTCTCTTGAAAAGAATTGGAAGGTCCACCAAACCCCTCCACACTCCATCTTGGACTCCCAGATGTGATCTGCGTCTCCCAAATCCCCTGGCATTTCATTGAACCAATGGGAGTGCCCTTTTACTCTTTCGGTTAGCCCACTGGGTGGATCTGGAATAGGAATTCTTCGCACATTCAGGAATTCTTCAGGCCTAGCCGTTGGTGGAGCTTCCACTGGCATGTCATCCCAATTGATAGGAGCACCAGATCCTGCCTGAGAGCTTGTGCCTGCCGCTGTTGCCATGAGAGTAGGTTGCTTATCTGCTGGAAGACGAAAGGCACATTAGTGTTGCATAGGAAACAAGATGTAATGGTGTTCCCTTCACAATACTAACACGACAATCCCGGAGGTCAGTGATTAGTGGTGAGGTGTTTATGATATGTGTGAGTGGTGATTAAAGGTCAGTGTCATCCTAGATGCATACTTTGGTTATGCAATGGGCTCGGAATGCTTCTGTGTTAGTGTGGACGGATTTACAGAATAGGGTCAGGGGTTTAGTACACCGTTTAATTCTCCACACTTTGATACAGGAGTCGTAGCTCTTAGAGCTAAGGACAGTTGAAGATTTCGGTCTGAGTGTGTGATGTATGTGGGACCTTGTGGGTACCCATTTCCGGACATTCCTGGGGTTGATGGGAGTGGGGACAGTGAGAGGTGTAGGTATCTTGTCACTTTCTGAGTTGTTGGCCAAGAGTGCTTGGGAAGGCTGCTTTATCCTCATGCCTGTAGGTGAAGTAATTTGGGCTTGTAAGCTAGCCTTGGGCACCCATATCTGTCTAGCATTAGGGGTGGCCTTCATTGACCGCTTAGGAACCCAAATAGAAATAGTATGCCTAGGGGTTATCCTAGGGGGCTTCTTCACTTTGTTCCTTGATGGCGAGGCTCGTTTCTTGTTTCTTTGAGAATCTGCTATTGGAGCTGTGGGTTTTCCATCCTTGCGTATCCAGATCTGCTTCACGCCATGAGATGCTTTATATTGTGCGGGTTGGCGCTCCTGCCTCTCGATCAGCGGCCTCCTTAGTGTAGAGTGATGTTCGGTCCGTTCGTTTAGGATCTTCTTTGGATCATTTAGGAACTCCTTCTTGGCTCCTGAACCTTCAGCAAGCTTGACATTCCTCTGCACCATAGAAGTTTGGACAAGCACAACATGGTTATCTTCTTGTGGATTCCTGGAGGGACCAGGAGTTGGTGCCTGTTCTATTGGTTGGAGCGCTTGATTTTCTAATTCAACCGTGAGGCGACTTTGGCCTACCCAAGCCTGAAGAAGTCCACTTCTTAGGTTGAGGTTGACTGCGTGATCATAGATCCAGTCTTGGCCTAAGACGAGAGGTTCGATCAGATCCTCGTCTTCACACACTAGTACTTTGGCTGGCATGAGGACCTCTTGTATGTAGAGGGGAAGATCCACCTCTCCCATACAAGGGGTTTCAACACCTCCTAATCCTATCAGGTAAGCTTCTATGGGTTTCACCTCCAATTGCAGCTGCTGGCAATAAGAAAGCCGAACTGCACTTGTGGTTGCTCCTGAATCAATTAAAGCCCTCAAGCTTGTTGTGTTAGCTCTTTGTCCTATTTCTAGGGTCACAAATGGTCGTCGGTCCACTATCTTATGGGTACGTTCACCTGAAGTCTCACACATGGCCATGTGATAGCCTGGAGACTCTTGGGTGTCAGTCATAGGCTGGTCCCTTCCTCGTCTCCTCAACTTCATTCTTCTGATACGCTCTAAGGCCTCTGCCTGTGCTTCTTCTCGAATTCGTTTTTCCTCCTCTTTACGTTGCTTAGCAATATTGAGTCGGCTTAGCATCTCCTCCGTGAGGGGTTCCTGATACAGTTTGACTCTGCATCCGCTAATATAGTTTGGAAGGACATGCCCCTCTAAAGTGGCTAGTTGTACTGCTCCACTCGTGGAGATCCTATTAATGATCATAGGTCCATAGCCTCTCTTTTCTAGCTTTCTTGCGTGTTGTTTCAATGTGTAGACTAACACTAGATCCCCTGCCTTCAAGCCCTTATCCTTCACATGGGCATCAAAGTATGCCTTTTGCCGTTTCTTTGCAGCATAGATGCCTGCTGCTGCTCGTAGCCTCGTCTCACCTAAGCGCTCTTGTGCTACTCTTAAAGATCCTAGAGGACAACTCGTGTCCATTCCACTCATGCTCTTGTGCTACTCTTAAAGCTGGAATTAGGAAATCTAAGGGTAGCACCGCATTTTGTCCGAAGACCATCTGAAATGGGGTGGCATTGAGTACCGTTTTGTAGGCAACTCGGTATGCCCAAACAGCATGGTGAAGTTGTTTGTCCCAATCAGAGCGTTTATTATTGACCAGTTTCGTCAATACGTTACACAGGATCTTATTCGTGCTCTCGGCTTGTCCGTTAGCCTGTGGGTGATAGGGTGCAGATTTCTTATGCATCACCATGAATTCTTGAAGGAGATTTTCAATGACCTCATTCAAGAAGTGCGTACCTCTATCACTAACCAACTCTATTGGTAACCCATATCTAGTGAACACATTTTCGAATAAGAATTTAGCCGTCGTTTGAGCATCATTCTTTGTCGTGGCTTTTACTTCCACCCACTTTGTAAGGTAATCTGTGGCTACAATAATGTATTCTGCATGGGAGTTTCTAGCTGGGGGGTTGATGGGACCCACAAAGTCTATACCCCACTTTGAAAATGCACGTCCTCCCATCATTGGCCTTAAGGGCATTTCATCTTTTCTTGTCGGGTATTGGGCACGTTGGCATGTGTCGCAACTCTTCACGTAAGTATGTGCATCCATATGAAGAGTGGGCCACCACAGTCCTGAGAATAGAATGGTCTTAATTACTCTGTCAGGCCCAAAGTGTCCACCTGCAACACCGCTGTGTGCCGTTTCTAAGACTTTCAGGTAGTCTGATTCATGTACGCACAGTCTTAGGTAACCATCCTTGCCTCTTCTATATAGGTTATCCCCTACTAAGGCATAGTCTTGAGCCTCTTGCTCCATGCTCCGTTTTCTTGCAAGACTAACCTGATTGGGTAATGTTCCCGATCTCATGAACTCGACCAATGGAGCACTCCAATCGGGGATTGATGACACGTGATAAAGAGTGGCATGCTCCACTGGGGGTCTCTTCTGGCATACTGGACAATTGTGGATCCACTCTTGTATTTCTTTGTCCATGCTCGGCCAATACACTCCTAAGCGTTTTAGATTCTGCAATGTTCGCTGTTTAGAGTAGTGATTCCCTAGCAGTCCTTCATGGGCTTGTTGCAGCCAACTAGCATGTTCATCCTCCTCGACACAACAAGCTAACACTCCCTCTGTATCTTGCTTGTACATACTTCCAGCCAAGATTTGATACTTTAATGATTTTACAACTTCCTCTTTGCTGGTTTTCACATTCTTATTTGCAGGCCCGAAGGTTAGGATTGGTACCAGCTTGTTTGCCCATTTAGGAACAACTTCTAAATTGAACAGATAAGCATCGGGCAATTCGTCAGACACTCCTTGCGGTGGCTCTCCTAAAGTGATGCGAGAAAGATGGTCTGCCCTAAGATGGGTTCTACCTTTCCTGACAACAACTTCAAAGTCGTATTCCATTAGTAAGAGAAACCATCTTACTAAGCGACCTGTATTGCAAGGTTTATTGACCAAATATAGTAGCGCTTGATGATCAGTGAAAAACTTGAACTTATTGGCCAATAGATAGTGTCTAAACTTCTTCACAGCATATATCATGCCCAAGCCTTCTCTCTCCGTTGTGGTGTAATTTCGTTCAGCTGCATTTAATTGCCTACTAGCATATGCTATCGGCAAATCTAGGTTTCCTTCACCTGTGGGTTGTGCTAGCACACATCCTATTGCATGATTGGAGGCATCTACATGGACATGAAAGGGTTTGCTCCAATCCGGAGTAGTCAATATTGGTGCTGTGCACAAACGTCTCTTCAGCTCATTGAAGGAAGTCTCGCATTCCTCATTCCATTCAAAATTCGTCAACAGCCCATAAAGAGGTTTAGCTATGATGGCATACATGTGGATAAATCTACGGTAATATCCACAATGGCCCATAAAGGCTTGTACCTCTTTCACATTTCTTGGTCTGGCCAACTCTGCTATTGCTCTTACCTTGTCTTCGTCTGTTGATATTCCATTCTTCGAAACAATGTGACCTAAGATCTTACCTTGGCATACCATAAACACACACTTTTCTGGATTCAGACACACTCGATAATCTCTACACTTGTTGAAGATTTGCCTGAGTTCAGGGATGTGGTAACTTCTCTCTTGGGAATGAGCGCACAAATCATCCACATATACTTCTAAGCTCTTTCGCAAGAACTCTTTGAAGACATGACACATGAGTCTTTGGAATGTTGCAGGTGCATTGGTGAGCCCAAATGGCATCACACGGAATGCAAAGATTCCCCATTCTGTGGCAAAGGCCGTTTTGTGTTGATCTTCGGGGGCAATGGCTACTTGGTTGTAACCTGAAAATCCATCAAGGAAGCTGTAAACTTCCTTGCCTGCAACACGCTCCAAAAGATGTTCGGTGATGGGAAGTGGATAACTATCTCTAATCGTAGCGGCATTAACTTTTTTAAGGTTAATGCACACTCGCAATTTCCCATTCTTCTTGGGCACCACTACAATAGGGGACACCCATTCAGTGTGCTCAATCTCATAGATGAATCCGGCTTCAATCAGCCTGTCAATTTCCTCTTTTATTTTGGCCGCATAGTTGTCATTATATGTGTAGGGTTTTTGTTTGGTGGGCTTAGCATCAGCAGTCATCGGAATCGTGTGAGAGCAAATCTCTGGATCTACTCCTTTCAAGTCTCTATAATGCCATGCGAACACATCCCTATATTCCCTTAATAGAGCTACAAGCTCTACTTCTTCATCTGCACTTAGGTCGTCTCCTATGTACGTACATCGCTCTTCGTTCCCTTCAATGGTCACTACAATTTTTTTAGTCTTCTCTTTATTGTCATATGCTTCTCCTATCATGGCCTCTCTCTTAGGCATTCGTACCAAAATTTTTCGGTCTTCCACTTCATATTTCTTGAAATTTTCTGGTACTTCAAACAATGATTCTTCCTCTTCTTGTCTCACTAGTTTCCTTTTCTTTTTCTTTTGACCTCCTTCACTTCCTTTCTTTGCACTTATCGTTTTAATACTCGCAAGGGGTTCTTCTTCCTTTTGGGTTAACACCCCTAGGTCTTCTAAGTAGTGTTCCTCTGAGTCAAAGTATGTATCCATCACAATGGATTCTAGATCATCGTCATTCTCTTCTTTTCCTATGAACTCACTAGGATCACACTCTTCCAACAAGGGCTGACACATGAACACTGAAATATCATAACCCTCCTCATCGCAATGGGGTGTCTATTGTTCCTCATTGACTGCAATGTCCATGGTAGCTAATATTTCTGCCCAACCATGAGGCTCAAATTCCTCATCAGGAAATATCATCGGAGTATAGGCTGGGTCTTTTATTGGTCTATCTCCTGGGGGAGCTCCTTCTTCTCTCGCTTTTCGGCGCTTTTCCTCTTCCTCCGCGACCTTGCACATCCACAAGTGAGTATCTTCATGCAACCAGGATGGTTCAGGTGAACTTCCAGAATGCACGGAGATAGAGTCTTCTTTCGCTTTGTGGATAGGATTCCACTGTAGGGGTGGTACATCTCTGAAGGTGTGATCCTTCAGATTGACCTTGGTGGTGACCCCTAAGTGCTGTAAGTACAAGGAGTTGGTTCCCCAATCTTGTACTATTTGTAATTGTCGTAGGAAGGGTCTTCCTAGGATCATCTCGTAAACATTATTCTTCTCAAAGTCACATATGGCAAACGTATGTTCAAACTCTACACCACAAGTGGTTAGGGTTATCCCTTCAAGCAATCCGAGAGGTCTTTCAAAATGACCATCCGCCATTTGAAGTTTCATTCTCGTTGGTCTTAAGGTGGGTTTGCCCCATCGTTTCCACAAGGAGGTAGTCGCAATAGCAACACCCGCACCCGAATCCACAATTGCTTTGGTTGTGTAACCTTGATAGGTGATCGGAAGATAAGTGTTACCTTCTTCACCTTCACTCATGTCTCCTATCTTGTCGAGAGGTACCTCGGGTACCTTTTGTTTAGCGCTTAATTTTGGTGCATTGGAATCAAGTTCTGGGACCTGATCCTTCACATGATTCCAGAGCTCCGGTTTTGCCTTGAGGAGTTCCTCTACAGTGAGGTGACATTGAACCTTAGTGTTCTTCACAACATCAGTGTTCCTGGGAATCACTGAGTCTTCATTTCTTACCAATATCGTGGGAGCTCTGATCTGGAGAGATTCAGATTCCCATGGGCCTGTGAAATGAGGCAACTCTTGTAAAGAATTAGATTCAAAATCTAATCTTTCATCCTCTTGTTGCTCTGCTTGATCCCCATAGATAGAGGGAATGTCTTGGGGAAATTGATCACGAAGATCATCAATCTCAGGAATAGGAGGGGAATCACCCTTCTCTTTGGCCCATTTCTCTTCTTGTATTTCCCGCAAGAACTCTGGAGAGTACTGTTGTATTGAAGGAGGTATTCCAGCATCCGTAGAATTAGGAACATAAGCTACCATGTGTGGTGAGCTTCTTCTTTCAATAACTGGTTGAGCCTGAGGAGGTAAAGAAACTTGTGATTTGTTTACCAACTGCTCTAATCTTTCTAGTAAGCCTTGGAAATGCAAATCCGGCTTGACAGAGTTCGTCTGATTGAACTTTTGGCTAGTCTCAAGTATAGCTTGAGCTTGTTCTACCAGTTTCATGCACATCTTCATCCGTTCAATCTCTAAGTCGGCTCTAGGGTAACTCTTGTCTAGGTTTACAGCTGTTGGCCCTTCTTGAAGTCGAGCCTGGTAGGCTTTAAACATCATGTCCAAGCCTTCAGGAGTGGGGTCAGCTAATACTGATCCTACTCGGGGTGGTGGGTGGGTTACGAGGGGTGTGTTAGAGGGTGGAGAAATGGAGGGTGATGGGGATGGTAGTGGTGGAAGTGTGTGGGAGTGTGGTTGAAATGTGATTTCTGTGATTTTTGCCTTGGTTTCTCTCACGCTTTCTTCAAGTTCGTTTATTTTTTTTGCCCATTGTCTCTTCATTCTTTCACGACTATCCTTCCAGGCGCTAGTCCTCTTTTTGGGTATGCTCCCTGTCTCACTCACCTCGGGGCTCTTTTCGGGACCAACACCTAGGTGTTGTTGAAATGCCTGGGCTCTCGTGATCACCTGCACCGGTGCAGTGGAAGTCACACTTCCTATGGAGTCTACAACTAACCCCACAACATTGATAGGAGTGATCTTAGGCATGTTATTGGGGTTTTTTGGGCAATCTCGTAGGAGATGCTCTTTCCCGCAGTCTTGACAAAAGCCCTGAATGGTTACTGGCTGGGGTAGTGTAGGGATCGGTAGTGGACAATCACGTACAAGGTGATCTCCCTGACATCTGAAACATGGCCCTCTAGGAAATGGGGGTCGTCCCTGCCTAGGTTGAGGTCTAGAGTTAGGGTTTGTGAACATGACATTAGAATACTCCGGTTCCCCACTATTTTCACTTGGGTCCTCATAGTAGTATGACTCGTTATGCTCGGGTGACTGCATGTAGTAAGCCTGTGGGCTATCAATATGTGCGGAGTCAAAACTATGGTCACTGGGGTCACTGTCTGATAGCAATGGGGTGACTGGGACTATGGCTCTGTTCGGATTCTCTTCAGTGGATGCATACTTCACTGGGATCACATTGGTTGGAGTAGGGGGTTGCTGCACTAGGACTGGTTGAGGTCTCTGCTGCCCTTGATAAGGTGGCTGATAAGTTTGTTGCGGTCTGTTGTAGTGTGGTGATGGGTACTGATTCTGGTACCTACCCTGTTGTGGATATGGCTGAGGATAATTCTGCCTAACAGTTTGTTTGTTATATGGGCAGTCTGGTGCCGTGTGGTTGGTGTACCTGCTCTCTATGGTGCAGTACTGGCTACTAGGATTCACCTGAGGTTGGGCCATAATGGGGCATACACTTGCCATATGTTCGCCGCCACAATTGTAACACCGCTTAACTGGGGCAAATCTCGGAATTTGCTTGCTAGAGACACCTAGTTTTTGGGCTACCTTTTCTGCAAGTTCCTCGATGGATGTGGATTGACCAGATGTCTGTTTACTAGAGCTGTCAGAATCCTTATAGATTTTTGATAGTTCTAACTCCTCACCTAGATTGTCCTCAATGTCTATGCACATGCGCACGCACTCCTCTATCGTCCTAGGGTCCTTCAGGTACACATATGACCTGAGCTTAGTGCTCAACAGTCCGTCTAGGAACAAGGCCACTTGTTTGGCTGGTGTGGGTAACTCCGGCATAGGACATCTCTCCAGGTACTGTCTAAATCTTCTTCCAGCTAGTCTGACCGTCTCTTGAGGTGTTTGTTTGAAGCTATGAATTAGTGAGGAGGTGTTATGCCTGATTCCACTCTTAGAAAACTCCACAATAAATGCCTCCAAGAGTTGGTCTATGTTTCTGAAATGCCTCTCATTCAGTGGTTGGAACCACGTAAGGGCAGTGTTCCTAAGGGTCAGACCGAACGCATTATATTGTGTGAATAGGTCCTCCACTTGTTCAGCTTTCAACACTTGTCGAAATTCTGCCACATGGTCATAGGGGTCTCCCGTGCCATCGAAATAATTCTTCATGGACTTCACAAGTTGGGTTGGTCGTAGGGTCCTAGTGTGTTCTCTCGGCCTTGGCAAAGGAAAGTCATCAATGTCCCGGTGATTCCATGGGGTTCTATGTCTCTCAGGTTCTACTCTATTCCTTTCTGTTCCCGTTCTTTCTCTCCCCAGGGAGTTGGCAAAACTTACCTCAGGTTTGTCTCTACCTCTATCTCTTTGAGCGCCATGAGCTTGGGAGGTCCCAGCTCCTTGATGACCAAAGGACACATTAGACCTTGGTTGGGGAAAAACAAATTCACCCTTCCAAGTGTAGGCATGTCTGCCCTGCTCAGTGACAACGAAGATTCTCTCTGATGCAGTGTCTAGGTAGGTTACTTGGCCTGGACTATCAGGGTCTTTAAACTCGTAGATTGTGAGGGTATTCACCTCCTGAGGTTGAGAAGTTCTATATCTCCAAAAAGCCTCATCGGTTTCCCGATTTAAAAGCAGATCTATGCTTTTATTATCTTGTGGAATCCACTCAGGATTCATGATTCTGGTCAAGACAGACTTACCACGGGGAGTTCTTGGCTCTCTCTCTAAGTTCCCTTGCTCTATATCACCCATGTCGGTCTCCGCAATCACATTTCCAAACTCATCAGTTCTATCAGGAAGAGTGGTGACTACATATATAGTCCCCTCTTTATCTAGATATGCTCCATTCTCAAACTTGACTACCGGGTGGCCTATTCCATGGGGTTGGTCGGGGTTCTTAATCTGGACCACTGATCTTCTCAGTCCGTCTTCGTAGATGCGAGCACCTAGACGATTCATCCTGATATATTCCAATTGAGTCTTATAAGGCCCCTCTGGTTTTTCTAGATAAGCCAACCTTGAACCCCCTACTGGTCTCTCCATGTGATAGGACATTTCAGAATCACTGGTTTCTGACCTGGGAGTGTATGGGTTATCGCTCAACTGCTGGGCCCAAGACCTGGCAGTGTGATTGACACTAGCTTCAGATGATCTGAGGCTTCGTCTGTCTTGGCCTAAATGTCTGCCTGATCTAAGGTTCATATGCCTGATTTATTCACCCCCTGGATCCCAAGCACGCTCTCGTTGCAGGTTGATTTTGCACCAATCACTTTGTTCTTTTTAGTTGAATAGTATGTTTATGGTCTTGTCTGAAATTGCATCGTCAGGAGTACTTAAGTGAATTTCCCGCACTTGATGAGTGATCGATTCCCGTTTACCTTTTTGTCCCTTAGTGTTTTCGCACTTAAGACCTATTTATTTTCTTGCACTTGGTTGATTAATTCTCTTGGACTTGATTCGTGCCTAACGTTGCCCTAGTTAATTACCACACCTAAGTCGTACTTAGCCTAGGCTAGGAATTGACAAAGGAGGGTTATGAGATCTTCCAACCTCAATCAGCTGGTTGACCCGACAGCTATGCAAGCCCAGGAAGCCTTCTCCCAAGCCCGGTACTCACCCTTGCTAGCTTGCTTTGATTGCCTTGAGTGCCCACAAAGTTCCTGCAAAAACTCACCAGTTAGTATAGCTTTATTGCCACAAGTATTTGAAAGACACGCTTCAATAATTTTAACCCCCTTGGGTAGCTCACTGTACCCCCTGTCTCTGAGAATCACTTAGTCCCACCTATCTCTGGTTTCTATGCCTTTTGCCCCCTACCAAGGTTCTAAGTTATACCAATATGTCAAAATTCAAGCTCAACTACCCTTTCAATCACTCAAAAATTAACTCTCATTTTTCATGCGTTAATGGCCGGGTATCGCGATAGGTCGGGTCGGGGTGTCGCGATAGCTGGGAGTGTCGCGATACCTCGAAGTGTCGCGATAGGTCACGGGGTGTCGCGATACCTCGAAGTGTCACGATAGCTGGGGGTGTCGCGATACCTTGGGGTGTCGCGATAGCTCGAAGTGTCGCGATACCTTGGGGTGTCGCGATAGCTCGAAGTGTCGCGATACCTTGGGGTGTCGCGATAGCTCGAAGTGTCGCGATACCTTGGGGTGTCGCGATAGCTCGAAGTGTCGCGATACCTTGGGGTGTCGCGATAGCTCGAAGTGTCGCGATACCTTGGGGTGTCGCGATAGCTCGAAGTGTCGCGATACCTTGGGGTGTCGCGATAGCTCGAAGTGTCGCGATACCTTGGGGTGTCGCGATAGCTCGAAGTGTCGCGATACCTTGGGGTGTCGCGATAGCTCGAAGTGTCGCGATACCTTGGGGTGTCGCGATAGCTCGAAGTGTCGCGATACCTTGGGGTGTCGCGATAGCTCGAAGTGTCGCGATACCTTGGGGTGTCGCGATAGCTCGAAGTGTCGCGATAGCTCGAAGTGTCGCGATACCTTGGGGTGTCGCGATAGCTCACGGGGTGTCGCGATACCTTGGGGTGTCGCGATAGCTCACGGGGTGTCGCGATACCTTGGGGTGTCGCGATAGCTCAGGATATGGTGAATTTTCCTGTTCTATCTAGGGTTCCTAGGAGCTCTAGGCCTGCGCAATGCCGTGGTGCACTCAGAATCGTGAGAAGTCGAAATTTTCGGAGTGTCGCGATAGCTCGAGCTCAACGCCTCGGGAACTGTGCAGACAATTTCTGTACCTGCTGAACTTGCTGGAGATGATGATGGAGCTGCCACCTGCAAGAAACATGCAAAAAACGCACAAATACAAGCACGCACAATCGCTCTCTCTCAAACTCGCACACAACAAATGAGGGAAAGAAAAGGAAGAGGGGATATGTAGTGGGGAAGGAGGTGGAGGTAGAGATGGAGAAGGAGGTGAAGATGAAAATGGAGATGGAGAAAAATCAGAAATTTACCTACTACTTACCATTCCAACGCGTCCTCTCTACGTCTTACCCTCACACGCTCGTCCTCAAAGCTCGATCCCCGGCAACGGCGCCAAAATTTGGTGTAGCTCAGTGATGAGTAGCACCTCCTTTAATGTCAATCCGGGAAGACATGAGGATGGTATGAAGACCACGAGCAAGTGGAAGCACAAGTGCGTGAGTGAGAAGCACACAAGCATGCACACACATACACACACACGCGCACACACAGTAAGGACAAAGAGAGGAAGACAATGGAATCACTTCTATTGCAAGAAAGCTCTCAAACAAGTTCAAACTACAAGAAGCCAACCCCAAAAATGAGCTCTCTAGCTCTATTTATAGTTTTTGACTAGCTTTGGCCCTGTTCAGACCTAGTGTCCGGCCTAGTTAAAAATTAGGTTCCGGGGCTTATTTGAGGGCCCAAACGAGATCTAAAAATTATGAAAATTGGCAGGCACTTACATCTAAGGCTCCCCAAGCTCGAAGACTCCTCGTCTTGTACAAAATGGAGCTACAAAAAGGTGAAATGATATTTACAAGGGTTTGTAGTGATGAGAATCACTTTAGAATGATGTTAGGGTTTTGAAAAAAAATGAAGGGTAGCCTCAGTGCTAGATCTGCATGTGTGTCCATACTTGCTTCTTCCCGCATCCTGTCAACAGCTGCATAATTGGGATTCATTCGGTAACTGGATTGTTTAATTGGCTTCGCCTCTGGTTTGAGCACGACCCGATGTTGATAGATCCGCGGATCAAGACCTTTCATATCGCGATAGTCCTAAGCAAAAACATCAGAAAACTCATGCAGCAGTCCGATCAAATCATCTTGGAATGCCTCGGACAGTCCTACCTTAATCTTAACAGGTCGTGGGTTAACTTCATCGCCCAAATTATAGGTTATTAACTGGTCTTCGGGGACATAAAATTGACGAGGTTGCCCCAAGTCTTTAGCTGACTGTAAAAGTATATGTAGAGTGGCTCCATCCATAGCACCATGATCAATTGCATCTGTATCTCCGGTCACGGGAATAACCATACAGGCTGTCGGAATCCAGTTGTCTGCTACAACTTGAAGATCTATAGTACCTAAGGATATCAGATCTTTATTGTTCTTCAGAAACGTCTCTTCTTCATCGTCGGATAAGCCATCCAACATGTGGACCAGCTCTGCTACATAGGGTCTGGCATGAAGCTCACAGGGCTGAATGGCATCCAGTTTGACAACATATTTACAGTGATTATCTTTGAAAGTCAATTCCTGCGCTGACCAATCCTATATAACTCTGGCCTGTTTCAACCATGGTCGAACGAAAAGTAGATTATAGTCGAGACTGGATTCTGGTAGTTCTAAGACTACAAAAGTCATTTTGAACATGGTACCCTGCAAAGTAATCGGGATATTCCGGACTAGTCCCACCGGATGGACTCGGGATTGGTCGGCCATTCTGACAAAGAATTGGACGGGCTTGATTTGCGTCCACCCCAGCTTTTTGCAGAGAGCTTCAGTTGCTATGTTCACACCCGAGCCACCATCAATTAACACTTGCGTAATCTTGTGATTTTTATGCCAGACAGTTATTAAGGGGACGGAATGATCCACCGTAGAGTCAGTTTCCGGTTGTATTGTTGTAGTCGTCGGGGTACTGGGCGATCGAGGACTGACCTGTTGCTGGAATTGCTGCCTAACTCCGGGCACCAAGGTGAGTAGCTGCCCCAAAGGGAGTGTAATTGAAGCCTTAGAGAGAATATCCCATACCTGCTCTGTTTGAATTGTACTCTTCATCGATTCTGATGATGATTCTCCTATTACTGGGGTAGAGTCTTGTTCATGTGCTCTCGCCTTTGGAAGGGGAGCCTGTGTCAGCGGAACTGGATCCGAGAACACCGTTGGCTCTTTAGCGGCCCATTGACTAGCTTTGGTATACATTCGCTGCTGTTCACGGATACCCAATTCAAACACCTCGGCGGCGGGTTGCAGCTGCTTACCCGATCTTGTCTGGACCACTGCTGCTTGTGATTCCACTGGTGAGATATAGACCATGTTGGTCATCGGGTTCTGACGCTCTTTCTTTCTTTTGTCATATTCAGCTGCATCCTTGCAGAATCTCCAGATGTGGCCAGGCTCACCACAAAAGTGACATCGAGGTGGTGGCAAGGAAGTACCTTCCACTGATGTACCTGTCTGCCATCGATTTGTATTGAAATTGGTATTCCGCTGTCCCCGATAATTTTTGTATCCTTGCGGATGGGTGTTTTGCATCTGTGGTGGCACACAGTGGGTTTTTGGCTGCCCTGGTTCTTGTGTAATAGCATTTACAGCTGCTCGTCCCTGCACTTTGGCATTATACACACAATTTTGGGTTGAGTGTTCAGTGGTATTGCATATAGCACAATACATCTGACTAAGGGCACAGGTAGCACTGGTGTGCCTGAGATTTTTGCACTTAGTGCAATACATCTGCTTAGCTGGATCATATGTAATGTTTTTACTGGCCTTCAGCCACTCCAAGTCTTCGGTGAATCCTCCAACCTTATGCTCTAGTTGCAGGGCCATCGCAATAACAGCATCCAGTGTCATAGCTCCCACACAACGGATGATCATGATTTGTCTTAGCTGTGGGGTCAAACCATTAATAAACCACTGGGTTATAACATCATCCGGTAAATTAGCATGTGCCGAAGGCAATTGTCTTAAATGAGTTCTAAATAATGTGGCATATTCCTGAACATTCTGGTGCGGCTTCTGTGTATTGTTCTGTAAGTAATCCAAAATTTCGGCAGGGTTCTTCTTCAACCGGAACCTTTGCAAAAATGCATCCCTTACCGCCTCATAGGTAACGAAATGGTTGATATCATACTCTATTAGCCACCTCGCCGCTTCATTGACTAATGTTGACTGGAATACGATGGCCTTGTACGCTGGATCGATTGGATGGTTCAATACGGCATAACTTATTTCAAAGGTACGCACATGTGCATCAGGGTCGTCACCTAGAAATCCACCGAACTTGGTGTACATCACCCCTATTGGAACAGGTCGAAGTGGAAGTGGCTGTTGTTGTTGTTGCTGTTGTTGTTGCTACTGCTATTGTTGTTGTCCACTCATGGTGCTATTAGTGGTACCGTTGCTATCTCCTTAGTGGTCGAAGTGGAAGTGGCTGTTGCTGTTGTTGCTGTTGTTGTTGCTGCTGCTATTGTTGTTGTCCACTCATGGTGCTATTAGTGGTACCGTTGCTATCTCCTGAGTTCTGAGGAGGTGTTTTTGGTCCTTCGGAATCTGTGTGGTCAGACTGCTCACCTTCCGGCTTGAAAATAGCGTTCAATCTCTTACGGATCTCCCAATCAAAGAGCCTATTATTTGTTGTTATCCTTTGGAGTTGTCCTCTCCAATCATTTAGCATAAAGAATCAACAATACATCTTATATTTGTCAATCCTAGAAGTATACAAGAGACCACAGCCCCTTCTAGATGATAGAATCCAAGAAATAAGAGAAAACTGGCTGGATTCCTGAGAAATAATGAAGATGAAGAGGAATTTCTAGGGTTTGGATTATCTTGAGCAATACTCTATCATTTTCAATAATGTTGGTGTCTAAAGTGTGTTATTTTCTCAGCAGAACACAATCATAAAGTCAAAACGCAAAAATGATACCTGTAACCTTCAGAGGAGATAATCGCAATTCTGTAAAATCTGACGATTTTCATCTCCAGCACCATTCTTCATCAATTTCTCACTCAACACATCAGGAATCAACTCTCTTCATACACATTCATCAGAAATACACAATAGAAGCTTGCAAATTTCCATGGATACACATAGAATAGACTCAACAAAACAAAGAAATTCACACAAAAGGGAGAATCACGATTTTCTGTAGGAAACTTCTCTCTTTGCTTGGATAGCATCAATTACAAATAACCAACCCTCTCAAAATAGAGGAAATTGTATTTTATACATTTTCAAGTGCCCCTTTTCACACTTGAATTTTGGTAAATATGCTATCTAGGAGTTTCCAAAAATTCTAGAAAAAATACATATAATTCTAATCTACATGAGGAAGACTCTTCCTTATTTTTACATCATTTGCATAAATATTTTTACAATTTTTTGGCATTTTACAATTATTTTTCCATAAAAAATACTTCAAAAATACTTCTTCCAACATTCTTCCCCTCCTAGACCTTTTGGCTCCTGACAAAAGACATTCTTGCTCATATTCCCTGAATGCTTCCTTCACTTCTTCTTTCTTTGATAAACCTGTGACAGTAGGTCATGGCTCTTTCTTTCTGTAATGTTCAAGTTGTTTACCATCTCAAATAGTGCTTTTCTCCATTGCACAACAGCCTCTGGTTTATCAATTACATCTTTTTTCAGGTATTCTGTGTATGTAGCTTCATAAGCAGTGAGTCGAGACTTTGTAACTACTGACAAGTTTCCAAATATTTCTGATTCTCTTTCAAAAAATCCATAATCAAACGCATCTTCAAAAATCTGGAGATAATGGCTGCCCAAAAATATTATTATGCTATAATAAGCCATCAAACATATCCTGTCAAGTGTTTCACTGAGATCAAATATTAAAGCATCAGATGGTGAATTAAAGCCAATGTAATTGAGAACTCTGACATTTGTATATGTAAAGGTCTCAATACATGCTAATATGAGTCTCATTACTCTGATTATTAAAATACATGCTGGGTCATTAACATCTTTGTATGTGGATATGACAGATTCAGCTGTGTCCACCATATACTTCTTTGTGGGCCATGTTCCTGCCTTCAGACCTGCTGTCTTTGGAAAATTCAACCATTTGGATGGAATCTGTCCTTCTTTCCTTCTTTCCCAAAAGACTGTCCACTCCCTTCTCCTTGCTACTGGGCAGTATGCTGGATTGATCTTCAGCTGAATAGGTGCTTCTTTCCATATTTTTCTACATTCCTTATTAGCATCCAACCACCTATTTCTCCATTTTGGATTGGCTTTTTCAAATAACTCTTTTGTCACATAGATGTCTTCTTCATATTCTAATTACTTATTTGTAGGTAATCCCACCCTTGACAACTGATATTTTTTAATGCTTTCCATAATCATGCAAAAGGGTATTCCTAGGCCATCTGCAGCCCAATGATGTTGATCCGGATTTATCCCTCTATTTAAAGCAAACGTAACAATCTGTTCCTCGTATTCATCATGCATTTTTCTAATGAATTCCATTTTGGATTCTCTGTCTGTCAGAAGTTTCTGGACAAACTCCTCTAAGTACTCTTCTACAGGTGCTTTGTTTTCTTGTTCACCACCATGTTCGATTCTGTCATCATCTCTTGCTTCATATTCTTCTATTTGTGTAGCCTCTACTTGCTCTTCCACCTGAGTTTGTGATTTTTCCAACTTTTTCTGTAGCTCTTCTATTGTCAACATTAAACTCTTATTTTGAGAAGTCCACAACTCTTTTTCTAATTTCCACTTATTTCTTTCCTTTTCCAAACTCAACTGCCAATCACTTCTCTCACTTTCTATATCCATATGTAACTTATTGTACCCTCTCATTGAGGTAGCAGCATGTATACTAGCTTGTTTTTCCAACTCCTTGGCTTCTTTCAACTCTGTTTGCAATCTCATGATTTCCTTGTGCAAATCTTCCTTCTCCTCCTGTGTCACCTGAACAGTCTTGCTTTCTTCCTTCAACTGGCCTTCTTCCATTAATAATTTGTTTATTTCCTCATTTTCTTTGACCATAATTTGATATGAACTCTGTAAGGTTCTGTATCTCCCTTCTATTTTCCTCAGCTCCATCTCCATTTTACTACTATGCTCTGTTTGTTTTGCACACTTCTCTTCAAGATATTGGATTTTGTTTTGTTGTTGAACCTCCAATTCCTCCAAAGAAATTATCCTGTGTGTCAATTCCTCATTTTTCTCCTTTACAATCCTCAATTGTTCTGCCAATTGTTTTGTTTCCTTCTTGTGCTCCTTAATGATACTACTGCCTTTTTCAAACTCAGATTCTGCTACCATACCTGATATAATCATGTTTCTACTTGATGGTATGAATTGCTCTATGTTGCTCATAATGATCTTGCAAGTAGATCTTATATTTTTAGGTATCCTTTCCAACCCAACTTCTATGTCCATTTGTTTGACTTCTATCTGCTTGTTTTCTTTGCACTCATTCTCTTCTTCATCTTCTTCCTCATACTCTATGACCTGGGTCTTTTGTTCTTCATGGCTCTTATCTGCTTCCATTTTTTCTTGGTCTGCAACATCTTCCTCATATTCCAATATCTGATCATCCTTATTCTCATGTCCTGATGTATCTTTAGTTGTCTTTGTTTCTTCTGCCTTCTTGTTCTCCATCACTTGTTGTTCTTCTTCAAAGAGATGTCTTTCCTTTACCTGTACTTCCTTTTCCTGAATTAGGGTTGATTCAGTTTCCTCAATAAGCTTTATCTGATCATTACTTATCTGCTCTTTCTGTCCTTCCTCTTGCTCATCTATATCCATGAGATCCAGCTCTTCCTCTTGTCCCTGATCTTTTGTAATTGTAAACGCTTCATTATGATTCAAGTCATATAGTATGTCTTCTATGCTTTGGTTGATCTCTTTTTCTATAATTCCCTCTTCTACTTCTTGAACATTCTTCTTTTCCACTATTTCCTCTTCTGTTTCCTTGATTTGATATGTATCTTTTTGTTTATTGGCTGAACTGCATAACTGAACTCCCTTTTCTTCTTCTACTTTTCCTTCATCCAATTTGAAATGGGTTTGCTGGAAAGATTTTGTACATATTTTCTTCAATCCAGATTCCACTAATCCACAGCTGAATGCCTTCCTGACTTCAATCTCTTCCTCCATCATCACTGCTTTTCCTTTTAGTAATCTTCTCTCTTCTTCAAGACTAACGTGCTTTACTGCTTCTTCCTGAACTTGCTTTCCTTGGGGCTTCTCACTCAAGTCTTCTAGTGTTTTATTTCTTCCAGAGGCTTGTGTTATCACATTGGGTGTACTAGGCACTGATAAATTCAAACTTTTCAACAGAAAGTTTTCAATATCACTTTCAGAGTCTGAAGGGAATTGTGAAGAGCCTGCTATTCCTGGTTTTGCTAGTCTTGACTCTTCCATAGCAGTAGATTCCTTTTGGTTCCTTTCTTCTTCTATCACTTCTTCTGTCTCCATCATTGGTACAGGTTCTGCTACTGATTTTCCTTTACTTTTCTTGATTAACTTCTTCTTCTATATAGGTTTCTTCTGAACTTTCTTCTTCACTATAACTGTAGTTCTTGTTTAAGGAGGTCCTTGTAGCTCTTTGAAATATGCTAACAGTTCCACTTCCTTTTTGACAAAAACTTCCTCTGTCTCAGCTGCCATCATCTGATCATGCAGTTCTTCATAGTATTCTACTTCCTCTTGAATCCAATCTGTTGCTTTGCAAGAGTAGTCCTCCAACATCTTTTGATATTGGGCTTCATATACTACCCTTTTATTATTTCCTTGGGTCAAATAGGTATACAACTGCTCCTTGCTTGTCTGAGGTGGGTGATGGTCATTTGAAGATGGCACCTGCTTCTGAGCAGCTTCATGCTCTTCCTTCGTTGCTTCTACCTACCCCAATTCAACTTTTCTTGGATCCAATCTCATTTTCTTTACAGGAACAACTTCCTCTGAGATTCCCTTTCTTTTCCTTTCTGCTCCCCTCATGCTGGGTTGGGCTTCCACTTCCCTTATAGTCATTTTCCTGAAAGGACTCTTAATTCCTGACATTAGACTTCTAAAGTATTGGGCTTCTGGAGCCAGCTTCAATTGATCCTCCATTCCCAGTTGTTGGCATACAAAGCAACAAAGGAGTCATGCACAATACGGCAACAAGGCCAGATCATTTTTCCCATAGATTATGTACAACTCAAGTGATTTTAATCACTACACAAACATTGTAAATCCCGTTTTTGGTAGATTAGACTCCATTTTGTGCAAGCCAAGGAGTCCTCGAGCTTGAGGAGTATTAGAAGTACCCTCGTACCAATTTTCATAATTTTTAGACTTCGTTTGAGCCCTCAAATAAGCCCTGGAACCTAATTTTTAACTAGGCCGGACACTAGGTCTGGACAGGGACAAAGCTAGTCAAAAACTATAAAAAGAGCTAGAGAGCTCATTTTTGGGGGTAGATTGTAATTGAAACGAACTTGTAAGAGCAATTTGAAAGTAATCTAAAAGCTCCATTGATTCTCACTCTTTGTCTTACCTTGTGTGCGCGTGTGTGTGTATGTGTGTGCATGCTTGTGTGCTTCTCACTCACGCACTTGTGCCGCCACTTGCTCGAGGTCTTCATACCATCCTCACGTCTTCCCGGATTGACATTAAAGGAGGTGCTACTCATCATTGAGCTACACCAAATTTTGGCGCCGTTGCCGGGGATCGAGCTTTGAGGACGAGCGTGTGATGGTAAGATGTAGAGTTGACGCGTTGGAGTTGTAGGTATTTTCTTCACTCTCATCGGTTTTCTTTTACTTTCTTCACCATCTTCATCATCATCATCACCATCTCCCACGTCCATCTCCATCATCGCGAAAAGTTCAGTTTTTTGACTATATCCCCATCTCCACCTCATTTCCCTCATTTCACTTGTGAGAGAGAGCGAGAGAGCGAATTTGCATGCGCTGTTTTTGCATGTTTCTTGAGCTATTTTGCAGGTTTTTTGCTGTACCATCATCCCCAGCAGTGTGCGCAGGTACGACAGGCTCTGCACAGGTCCCGGGACGACAACCTCTGTCTATCGCGACAGACAGAAAATCTTAAAATTTTTTGAATGCATGATTAGCACTGTAACCTACACCTTGAGGGCACTCTAGATCTCTAGAAGTTTTTCAAAAATTTGCGTTTTTTCAGTCTATCGCGACAGACAGCGTCTATCGCGACAGACAGAGACCCGCGACAGATACCGTCTATCGCGACAGACACCGTCTATCGCGATAGACAGAATTTCGCGACAGATACCGTCTATCGCGACAGACAGAAATCCGCGACAGATACCGTCTATCGCGACAGACACCGTCTATCGCGACAGACAGAATTTCGCGACAGATACCGTCTATCGCGACAGACAGAATTTCGCGACAGATACCGTCTATCGCGACAGACACCGTCTATCGCGACAGACAGAAATCCGCGACAGATACCGTCTATCGCGACAGACACCGTCTATCGCGACAGACAGAAATCCGCGACAGATACCGTCTATCGCGACAGACACCGTCTATCGCGACAGACAGAATTTCGCGACAGATACCGTCTATCGCGACAGACACCGTCTATCGCGACAGACAGAATTTCGCGACAGATACCGTCTATCGCGACAGACACCGTCTATCGCGACAGACAGAAATCCGCGACAGATACCGTCTATCGCGATAGACAGACATTTTCGGCAAAAAATTAAAAGCTAAATTTTGGCTATATTTGCACTCTCAAGTACTCATGTACTTACAAAGGCCTTAGAAATTGCATTAAAACCCTGAAAGGATCTGTTTGTCTAGTACCCCCTAAACCCTGAACGGTCATAACTTGTTCATATGAAATCCATTTTCTGAGCTCTAGGGTTTGTCGGAAAGCTCTTGACATATACTACACGCCCTCAACTGTTTTTTATAAGAATACCGTGTTGATTTTCAGATAGGATATTTGGAAGTTGACACACAGAGGGGTAGGAACACCAAGGGAGCTCTAGAGGAAATTTCTAGCAATACAAAAGGGGGAACAAGGGTCATTAAAAAAGTGTCTGAAATAAATTGTCTGTCAATTGAAAGGTCTACTTGGAGCTAATCTTGGGATTTATGCAGGCCTATTGAGAAGCAATTGAGAGTATCCAAGCAAGGGTGTGGCGCACGCTTGAGAATCAACTTCTCGAGCACTAAAGAGCAAGGTTCGGCAAGAAAGGTCGGAATATTCTCAACTCCTCTTCGTCAATTCCTAGCTTAGGCTAAGAACGATTAGAAGTAGGAGTAAGTCAGGGCGACGATAGGCCACTATCAAGTTGAAGACTACCTAAAAACTCAAGTTCAAGCTAAAAACTTAATCTCTGTACTGTCGACAACATAAAGGAAAGAACCTAACGTGGAACGATCAACCTGAAAGTACGAAGAACATTCAAGTATTCCGGACGACGTAATAGCAGATAAGACTTTAAACACGAGGAATAACTAAAAAGAATCAAGTGACTGGTACCAATTGATCGGCAACGAGGTTGTACTCTGAAAAAAAAAAAAAAGGTTTGGGCTAATCCGTTGGGCATATGAACCTTAGATCAGGACGACACCTAGTAAGAGAGAGACAAAGCCTTAGGTCTTCTGAGGCTAGTGTCAACCACACTGCAAGGTCTTGGGCCCAGCAGTTGAGTCGCCACTCTCATTACCCTAGCTCTGATACCAGTGAGTCAGAGATGTCTCAAGGCCTGGACAGACCTACGGGAAGTTCAGGTGTGCCTTACTTGTACAGGGTAGAAGGCCCTTACAAAACACAGTTGGAATACCTTAGGACCAACCGATTAGGTGCTAGCATCTATGAGGACGGCCTAGGAAGATCTGTGGTCCAGATTAAAAACCCTGACCAATCCATAGGACTAGAGCACCCAGCTGTCAAGTTTGAAAACGGTGCATACCTGGACAAGGAAGGAACCATATACGTAGTCACCAGTCATCCAGATAGGACAGATGAATTTGGAAATGTAATTTCAGAAGCGGACTTAGGTGACTTGGAACAAGGAAACATGGGAGTGGAACCTAGAACCCCTCGAGGTAAATCAGTTCTCACTAGGATTATCACGCCTGAGTGGGTCCCCCAAGATAACAAGTGCATAGATTTGCTTCTCAATCGAGAAACGGACGAAGCCTTTTGGAGGTATAAACCAGATCACCCAATTGATATAGGAACAATCATGATCTATGAGTTTAAGGATCCGGATAGCCCAGGCAGAGTGACCTACCTAGATCATGCTTCAGAACGAATCTTTGTGGTGACAGAAAATGATAGGCATGCCTACACTTGGAAGGGTGAATTTATTTTCCCCCAACCAAGATCAAATGTATCCTATGGTCACCCTGGGGCTGGAACTTCCCAAGCTCATGGTACGCAAAGAGATAGAAGTAGGGATAGACCAGAAGTAAGTTTCGCCAACCCCGTAGGCAGAGAAAGAACGAGAACAGAGACGAATAGGGTAGAACCTGAGATGCATAGAGCCCACAGGAACCAGAGAAATGTAGATGGATTCCCTCTGCCGAGGCCTAGAGAGCACACAAGAACTTTGAGACCCACCCAGCTAGTTAAGTCCATGAAGAACTACTTTGACGGCACAGGAGATCCCTATGATCATGTGGCGGAGTTCAAGCAAGTCTTGAGAGCTGAACAAGTGGAGGATCTGTTCACACAGTACAATGCCTTCGGTCTAACCCTTAGGAACACAACACTTACGTGGTTTCAGCCATTAGATGAACGCCAGTTCAGGAGCATAGACCAACTCCTAGAGGCTTTCATCGTAGAGTTCTCTAAGAGTGGCATAAGACACAATACATCCTCATTGATTCACAGCTTCAAACAGACCCCCCAAGAGACTGTCAGATTGGCCGGAAGAAGATTTAGACAATATCTTGAAAGGTGCCCTATTTCAGAGCTACCCACATCTGCTAAACAAGTAGCCTTATTCCTTGATGGATTGCTGAGTACGAAATTGAGATCCTATGTGTATCTAAAGGACCCTAGGACCATAGAAGAATGTGTACGCATGTGCATTGACATTGAAGATAACATAGGGGAAGAGCTAGAGCTTTCCAAAATCTACAAAGATTCAGATAGTGCATCTAGCCACTCTTCCACACAATCTACATCAATTGAGGAACTCGCTGAGAAGGTAGCTCAAAAATTGGGTGTAACTAGCAAACAAATCCCAAGGTTTGCCCCTGTGAAAAGATGCTATACATGCGGTGGTGACCATATGGTGAATGTCTGCCCTATTATGGCCCAACCCCAAGTTAACCCTAGTAGCCAGTACTGCACCATAGAACGGAAGTACACAAACCACACTGCGCAAGATTGCCCATACAACAAGCAGGCAGTTAGGCAACCCTACCCTCAACCCTACCAACAAGGCAGATACCAGAACCAGTATCCTCCCCCACCACAATATGCTAGACCCCAACAAACCTACCAACCACAATATCAGGCCCAACAGAGACCCCTACCGGTGCTAGCTCAACAGCCTCCAAACCCCTCTAACGTGATTCCAGTAAAGTATGCTGTTGCAGAAGAAAACCTGAATAGAGCTATAGTCCCTGTAACATCCTTGATCTCTGAAAATGACCCAAGTGATCATAGCTTTGATTCTACCCATGTGGATAGCCCCCAGGCTTACTACATGCAGTCTCCAGAACATGGTGAGTCCTACTATAGTGAAGAGCCGAACGAACCTAGTTGGGAGTCAGATTACACGAACGTCATGTATGCAAACCCCAACCCTAGGCCTCAATCTAGGCAGGTAAGACCTCCATTCCCAAGAGGACCGTGCTACAGATGCCAAGGAGATCACCTCATTCGTGATTGTCCCTTGCCTCCACCTACACAACCCCAGTCAGTGACGATCCAAGGCTTCTGCCAAGATTGTGGAAAAGAGCATCTCTTACGAGATTGCCCAAAGAACCCCAGTAATATGCCAAAAATCACGCCCATCAATGTTATTGAGTTAGTGGTAGATTCCAGCGGAAGTGTTACTTCCACTGCACCCGTACAGGTAGTCACGAGAGCTCAAGCAGTGAAGCAAAACCCAGGGGTAGGCAAGGAAAAGAGCCCAGACACTAGCGATACTGAGAGCCAAAATAAAAAGAGAACAAGAGCTTGGAGAGATAGCCGCGAACGCATGAAAAGGCAATGGGCAAAGAAGATGAGTGAACTTGAGGAAAGTCTACGAGAAACCAAGGCTAAAATCATAGAGATCACATCTCAACCGCACTCTCACACATTCCCACCGCTACCATCCCCATCACCCTCCATCCCTTCACCCTCTAAGACACCCCACGTAACCCACCCACCACCCCAAACAGGATCGATATTAGCTGATCCCACTCCTGAAGACATAGACATGATGCTTAAAGCATATCAGGCCAGAATCCAAGAAGGGCCAAACGTCACGGATCATGACAAGTGCTATCCTAGAGCTGACCTAGAGATAGAAAGAACCAAACTATGCGCGAAAATGGTCGCATTGGCTCAGACTATGTTTGAAGCCAGTCGCCTTTTCAATTACTCAGGCTCAGCCAAAACGCAATTACACTTGGATGGATTCCTAGAGAAGTTAGAGAGGATAATTGCAAGATCTGACAAGGAAGAAAAAAATCAAGACCAGGAAAAGGCAAGCAAAAACATGAATCATTCCCCATCGGAAGTTTATGTGGCCAATTCCACTAAACCAGACAGTTTCCCCTCCTTAGAAAGAATAGAGAGGCTAATTGCACAGTCAGAAAAGGAACCTACCCCTCAAAGAAAGGAAAGGGCAAGAGAACGGATAAGCCAGCCTCTTCAGGAAGCCCATGTGCCTCCTCAGGAAGCTTATCTTCCCCCCCAAAAGGCAGATGAGCCTCCCTCGAAAGCTCAAGTACCTCCACAGGTTGCCTACATTCCTTCTCAGGGAATGTGTGAGCCTGTTCGGAAAAGTAATAGAATAAGTAACCCTCCCCAAGAAGCTTGTGCTCCAGCCATTTGCGAGAACGAGGAGAGAGTCAACAACAAAATAAGCCCTCCTTCCCAGGTTGCTTATGCGCCCAATTCTACGGAGCCAGACACTTCTTCTTCTATGAATCGGTTTGCACCAGACTTCCTAAGAGAGATTCAAGAAGACAAATGGGATAACGAAAGCGAGGTCGCCCCTCCTTTTGAACTTGTGGATGATGCACATGACCAGTTCCCACAAGACATCCCATCTATTTACGGGGAACATGAGAGTACTCAGTCTCATGAGAGATTGGATTTTGAGTCTAATTCCATACAGGAGCTACCCCACTTCACAGGCCCATGGGAGGCAAAGTCCACATGTATGAGAGCACCCACAGTCATGGTAAGGAACGACGATTCAGTCATACCTAGGAACACAGAGGTAGTGAAGAACACTAACGTGCAGTGTAATCTCAAGTTAGAAGAGCTACTCAAGGTTAGACCTGAATTATGGAAACATGTAGCCAAACAAGTACCAGAGATAGCAAAACCTCGTTCCCAGGTAGGATCCCATAGGACAGTGCCAGAAATTCCCTTGGATAAGATAGGGGATATGTGTGAAGGTGAAGAAGGGAACACCTATCTGCCCATCACCTACCAGGAGTACACCACCAAGGCAATTTTGGACTCAGGTGCAGGAGTTGCAATTGCCACAACCTCCTTATGGAAACGTTGGGGCAAGCCGGCACTCAGGCCGACGAGAATGAAATTGCAGATGGCCGATGGTCACATAGAGAGACCCATAGGATTGCTAGAAGGGATAACTCTCACCACTTGTGGTGTCGAGTTTGAACATAGTTTTGCTATATGTGACTTCAGCAAAAATCATGCCTATGAGATGATTTTGGGAAGACCATTTATGCGACAATTGCAAGTAGTACAGGATTGGGGAACCAACTCCTTGTATTTGCAACACCTGGGTGTTACGACCAAAGTCAATCTCAAGGATTATTCTCATAGAGATGTCCCCCCTATCCAATGGAATCCCATCCATAGAGCCAAAGATGATACAGAATCGGTGCATTCCATAGGGTCTGGATCCTCATGGATGCATGAAGATACTCACTTATGGATGTGCAAGGTAGCAGTAGAAGAAGAGAAGAGAGAGAAAGCCAGAGAGGTAGGTGCGAACGAAACTCATAGACCCATTCAAGACCCAGCCTATGCACCTATAGTCTTCCCAGATGAGGAGTTTGAACCCCATGGCTGGGCGGAAATTTTAGCAACAATGGACGTAGCCATCAATGAAGAACAATGGACACCTCACTGTGATGAGGATGGCTATGACATTTCAGTCTTCTCCATAGAGCCAATCATGGGAGAGGCAGTTTTAGAAGAATGCGAACCTAGCCCTGATGCAATTGAGGATGCAAGTGACTCCGATCTAGAGTCAATCATTATGGACCCACCATTTGCATCAGATGAAGAATACTTCCATGAAATAGAATTTCAACCCCAGAGGCATGGAGAGGTTACAAATGATGTAAGATTAGCAACGCATATGACCCCTAAGGAAGAAGGAAAGAAACGAAAGAAGAGAGAAGCCTTACCAGAAGAGGAAGAATCTTTGTTTGAGGTCCCAGAAAATTTTAAGAAGTATGAGATAGATGACAGGAGAGTCATGATAAGAATGCCTAAACGAGAGGCACAATCAGGAGAGGCCTATGATAACAAAGAAACCACCAAGAAAATAGTAGTGGCCATAGAAGAAGGAGAGGAGAGATGCACGTATATAGGCCATGACCTGACAGAAGAAGAAGAGCACGAATTGATTGCCTTGCTAAGAGAATATAGAGATGTATTCGCTTGGAGTTACAAGGACTTGAAAGGGGTTGACCCGGACATATGCTCGCACACCATCCCCATGACCTCAGATGCCAAACCCTCTAAGCAAAAGCCTTATACATATAATGATAATTACGCTGCTAAGATCAAGGAGGAGATAGATAGACTGGTCGAAGCTGGATTTATCTATGAAATTGAGCACACTGAATGGGTATCCCCCATCGTAGTGGTGCCCAAGAAGAATGGCGAGCTGCGTGTGTGCATTAACTTGAAAAAGGTTAATGCCGCCACGATTCGAGATAACTATCCGCTTCCCATCACAGAACATCTCTTAGAAAGAGTGGCAGGCAAGGAAGTGTACAGCTTCCTTGATGGATTTTCGGGCTACAATCAAGTAGCCATAGCTCCAGAGGATCAGCATAAGACAGCCTTTGCCACAGAATGGGGCATTTTTGCTTTTAGAGTAATGCCATTTGGGCTTACCAATGCACCAGCTACCTTCCAGAGGCTGATGTGCCATGTGTTTAAGGAGTTCTTGAGAAAGAGTTTAGAAGTCTATGTTGATGATCTTTGTGCTCATTCCAATGTTAGACAAACCCATATTCCTGAACTCAGACAAATCTTTGACAAATGTAGAGAATATCAAGTCTGCCTGAACCCAGAAAAGTGCGTTTTTATGGTTAGGCAAGGCAAGATTCTAGGACACATAGTGTCAAAGAATGGCATATCTACTGATGAAGAAAAAGTGAGAGCCATAGCAGAGCTACCTAGGCCAAAGAATGTCAAGGAAGTACAAGCTTTCATGGGGCACTGTGGTTATTACCGACGATTTATACACATGTATGCTGTCATTGCAAAGCCCATGTACGGACTTCTGACAAACTTTGAGTGGACGGATGAATGTGAGAATTCCTTCCAAGAGCTTAAACGAAGATTATGTTCAGCACCAATCTTGACCACACCAGATTGGAATAAGCCATTCCATGTTCATGTTGATGCATCCAATTATGCTATTGGATGTGTGCTTGCACAACCTACTGGTGAAGGTAATATGGATCTTCCAATTGCCTATGCCAGTAGACAATTGAATGCGGCTGAATGGAATTACACCACTACAGAGAGAGAAGGCTTAGGCATGGTATATGCAGTTAAGAAATTTAGACACTATTTGCTTGCAAATAAGTTTAAATTTTTTACTGATCATCAGGCATTGTTATATCTCGTAAACAAGCCATGCAATACAGGAAGATTAGTGAGATGGTTTCTCTTGCTCATGGAATATGACTTTGAAGTGGTGGTAAGGAAAGGTAGGACCCATTTGAGAGCAGATCACCTCTCTAGGCTCACATCGGGAGAAGCCCCACGAGGAGTGTCAGATGACCTTCCTGATGCTTACTTGTTTAATTTGGAAGTGGTGCCGTAGTGGGCCAAGCCATTGGTACCAGTATTGACATACGGGCCTAACCATCCAGTGGTAAACACACGGAATAGAAAGGTTGTAAAAGCCCAAAAATACCACATCATGGCAGGAAGCATGTACAAGCACACAGATCAAGGGATCTTGGCTTGTTGCGTAGAAGAGGATGAGTACGCTAAATGGTTGCAATTAGCACATGTAGGTGCGTTAGAGCAACACCATTCAAAGCAACGAACTTTACAGACTCTAAAGAGATTCGGAGTGCATTGGCCAACTATGGAAGCGGATGTCCAAAAGTTGTGCAAGGAATGCCCAATCTGTTGCACTAAACCACCAGTGGAACACTCCACTCTTTATCAAGTATCCATTGTGCCAGATTGGAGCGAACCACTAGTATCATTCCTAAGGACAAACACATTCCCTCCAGACATGACTCTGGCTAGGAAAAGAAGTTTAGCACAGGAAGCCTTGGATTACTCACTCATTGGTGATAATCTATACAAACGCGGTAAGGATGATTACCTGAGACTGTGTGTCCATGAGAGTGAATATCTTAAGATCTTGGAAACTGCTCACCAAGGTGTAGCAGGAGGACACTTTGGACCAGATCGGGTGATCAAGGCGATACTATTTGCAGGGTTCTGGTGGCCTACCCTTCACATGGATGCACATACCTATGTGAAACGGTGTGATGTCTGTCAAAGGACTCAGTATCCTATACGCAAAGATGAGATGCCACTGAAACCTATGATGGGTGGACGTGCATTCTCTAAGTGGGGAATAGACTTCGTAGGTCCTATTAATCCCCCAGCTAAAGGTTCTCATGCTGAATACATCATTGTTGCAACATATTATCTCACCAAGTGGGTAGAGGTAAAGGCTACGACCAAGAACGATGCTCAAACAACTGCCAAATTCTTGTTTGAGAATGTATTCACGAGATATGGACTACCTATAGAGCTTGTAAGTGATAGAGGCACTCATTTCTTAAATGAAGTAATTGAAAATCTACTCCAAGAATTCTTGGTAATACACAAGAAGTCTGCCCCTTATCACCCTCAAGCTAATGGACAAGCTAAGAGCACTAATAAGATTTTATGCAATGTACTGACGAAATTAGTGAACACTAAACGCTCTGATTGGGACAAACAGCTACACCATGCTGTTTGGGCATACCGAGTTGCCTACAAAACGGTACTCCAAGCCACCCCCTTTCAGATGGTATTCGGCCAAAACGCTGTGCTACCCTTGGACTTCCTAATCCCTACATTGAGAGTAGCACAAGAGCACGAATGGACGGGTCATGAGCTCTCCTCTAGGATCTTTGACCTTGAACGATTAGGAGAAACAAGACTGAGAGCCGCTGCTGGAATATATGCAGCCAAGAAGAGACAGAAGGCATATTTCGATGTCCATGTGAAGGATAAAGGCTTGAAAGCAGGAGATCTAGTCTTAGTCTATACACTAAAACAACACGCGAGGAAGCTAGAAAAGAGAGGCTACGGACCTATGATCATCAATAGGATCTCCACGAGTGGAGCAGTACAATTAGCCACGCTAGAAGGTGATCTCCTCCCAAACTATATTAGCGGTTGTAGAGTCAAGTTGTATCAGGAACCCCTCACGGAGGAAATGCTCAGCCGACTCAACACTGCTAAGAAACGCAAAGAGGAAGAAAAGCGCATTCGAGAAGAGGCTCAAGCAGAAGCTTTAGAACGCATCAGAAGGATGAAGTTACGAAGACAAGGCCGAGATCAGACCAGAACAGTTGACCATGCAGATCAAGGATATCCCATGGCCATGTGTGAAGTTGCAGGAACA
The DNA here is from genome assembly GCA_020310875.1 of Ceratopteris richardii. NCBI lineage: Eukaryota > Viridiplantae > Streptophyta > Polypodiopsida > Polypodiales > Pteridaceae > Ceratopteris > Ceratopteris richardii. Next base: position 95,210,481 of record CM035412.1, on the reverse strand, counting down.
AGCTCGAATAGAATATTTGATAGACGTCCTTTTATAACCATAGATATAGGACAAGGAAAGAGTGCAAGGACCGTAAGAGCCTTGATTGACTCAGGTGCTGCCACTAGCGCTGTTAAGTTGTCTTACTGTCAAGAGTTACAGTTAACTGTCCATCCTGTGGAAGCATATCTCATAGGATTGGGAGGCGTGGAAACCCCTTGCATGGGCGAGGTGGAACTTCCCCTCTACATTCACGATGAGGCAATGACCGTTAAAGTACTAGTGTGTCAAGATGAGGATCTCACTGAACCTCTCGTCTTGGGTCAGGATTGGATCTATGACCAAGCAGTCAATCTAAACCTAAGAAGTGGACTTCTCCAGGTTTGGGTCAATCATAGTCGAGTTACAGTAGAATTAGACAATGGAGCACTCAAGGAATTAGGAAAGGCACAGACTCCTGGTCCTTCCAGGGGTACACATGAAGATGACCATGCTGTTCTTGTTCAAAACCCTGTGTTGCAGAGGAATGATAATTGCAAAAAAGGGGTCAGGGATGCAACGGAACTCCCTTCTTTTCCAAAGGCCAGAAGGAGGCAGCAACCAAAGGCGGATCACAGGCAGAAGAAGCAGAGTACTACCTATGTCCGAGATCAAAAGTACCTGCGCAGCAGAATGTCCCAGAAAATCAACCAGGTGTGGGTGCGGAAAGGCGAACGACCGGCTGCACCACCGTCAACTACACGGACAAGGCCTCTTACTAGTAACCAACAACACAACGCTAATAAGAAGTCTTTCAGAAATTCTTCCGCTAAAGTAAAATCTATTTGGGTGCCCAAGAAGTCGATGAAGGCAGGCCCACAATCAAGACAAATTTGGGTGCCTAAGGCTTGCTTGAGGGCACAAGTAGTTATGCCAAGGCCACAACCTATTCAGCATAACCCAACTACGAGTACAACCAGTATTCCCTCGTTCTCAACACTTAGGAACACACCAAGACCCAAGAGCATGCATGTAATCACTTATAAGTGGGTCCCTAAAAGGCCCCATGCCCAAACCACGGCACCGAGACAGCTCTCTAGAGTCTCTACGAAACCGAAAGCAACGCCCATCCTCTGCATTTGGCAGTCTAAGACCTGTAATAAAACCCCCAACCCCAATTTGTAAATTCACCCCACTTACTAACGGCATTAGTCTCCTAGGAATACACAGACATTAACTACACTCACTGTCTTCGTGCACTTACTAACCACTAACTCACCATCTACCTCATGTTAATGTTGTAACGGGGACAAAAACGGATTTATTCTGTCCATTACGATGTTAACACATGATTCTATATTCTCACAGAATCAGAAGGCAAGAAGAAAAATGGCAGATGCGACAGGTTCGGGCTCACAAGTAGGGATACTTACTGCAGGAATTGATGTGGATAGCCTACCTGTGGACGTGCCCCCGACGGAACGACCAGTGGAGATGCTACACCTTCAGCAACTCCCGGTGCCAGATCCACCTACAGGCATCACGGAAAGAGTTCATGCCAATTCTCATTGGTTCAATGGCATGCCCGGTCCATTAGGTGAGGCCAAGTATATCTGGGAGTCTAAATGCGAGTATGACAGATCATGGGTGCGATTCCAATTTTTCTCCAAGGAGTTCGAGACTTTACACAACACCGAAGATCTACAGACCATATGGCAACGAGCAGGATTGGCGGAATATTGTGAAGCCCCACTACCTAAACCCGATCTCCTCCGATGTTACTATTTGGTCTCCACATTACAAGCTAATGAAGATAAGGACCAACCCGGATCATTTGTTCTCCCCTCATTGTTGGGCAACAACGAGTTGAAGAGGTTTGAACTTACTGTGGAGCTGGTAAGCGACGCTTTAAATATGCATGGCACGCATGTGCCCTCAGAAAAGGATGCTCTTGTTCCCACCAACATGAAGGACAGGAAACTAGTGAAGCTGAAAGACATGGCAGCACTCACCCCAAATGTGTCCATCCCTCTCCGAATGTGCATGCAACATTTCGCCTTCCCCGGTCAAGACCGATTCACGCAACCACACAAGAAGATCTGGTTTGCTCTCTACTTGGCGGAAGCAGGTGCGTTACCTATTAAGCTACCAGTGTGGATTATAGATCAGTTGTATGAAGCGAACAAACGGGCTTCTAGGAAATTAGTGGTGAACGGATGCTGTGCACTCACACGCATCATTTACCGATGCTTGGCATATGATGTCCCCATTGAGCGTGCCTTAACTTGGGCACAATTACAAATGTTTAAAAGGCTCAAGACATCCACACATCAGTCCAAGCGCATGAGGGGCGCGATCCCTTGCGTCCAGACACGGGAAGTCCTGACTACTCCTGAGGCATCACCATTAAGAGAGGGCACTGTACCTCCCTTTACCATTAGGATACCCAGGTCGGAATCTGACACTACGACACAACCTACCCCATCGGCTCCTCCGGTTACACCTGAATTCGAATTTGCTGCCACTGGAGACGCTGAAGGACTGGACCCCCAGGATTTCGAAGCATTCCTACAAAGCACACAATTCTCTGATGTGGAGTTTTATTCAGAGGCAGAGGAGCAGGGCACATCCTCACGAAGAAGAAGAAAGTCTACAGACGGTAGACATGTCCATTGGAGTGACGCTCAGCAAAGTCAACAACACGGACACACGGAAGAAGAAGAAGCGTATGAAGAAGAGACCACTGAAGCCCCAACATATACAGCAGAACTCCAAAGGCTGTATCAGATTATGGAAAGAATGCGATCGCAGCAGTTACTCACTGAACAGAGCAGCAGAGTACTTATGACTCAGTTGTTGGAAGAAGCGGGAGTTGACTCAGAGTACAGGGAAGGTCTCTTATTGATGGCAGAAACATATGGAGTTGTAGAAGCTGTGCGCACTGCCATTCAGAGGCCTTCAGTTCAATATGACCCACGAAGGTTCCAGACACGACCTCGCTCAGGTAAAAATATCCAAATTCCCGTTACAGTTGCAGAAGAGCCAACTACTACACCAACCTCCCAAACAGCTAGTCAACAGCACCCCGCCACCCATGAGGAGTCCACCGAACCACTACCACCTACTCCCCCACCATCACCTCCTAGAACAGAGACAGTGGAAATCCCATCGACCACTCAACCCACTGATCCAACCTTCATCTTTCGTACTCCCATCTCTAGTGCCACCCTATTCTCTACCACTGATAACCCGATCTTTGACGCAAACCCCATCACCACACAACCCACTGAAACCCTTCCCGAGCCTGCCCTAGGACAACCATCCCCAATGCCTTCAGCCACGGGCCACCCTGACCCCAGATCCACATTCATGGGCTTCCCTACTACCACGCAACCCTTTCCACCCTTCTCAAATTTACGACCCCAACCCCCGATATCCCTTTCTCCATTTCTACAATCCCTCCAGGACATTTTTGCTAGAACTTTTCAACCAGGCTCTCAACCATTCCCTGCCTCTTCAGCTCCCCACCCCACGTCACATCTATTCACCACTTCCACACACACACCACCTACCATACCAATGTATATGGCAGGCCCCACACTAACACCCACTCCTGAAGGTATGGACATTTCACCACCCACGGCACCTCCACCCACGGTTTCACCTCCTCCCATTCCCCCTCCACCAATTTCACCCACACACACAACTTTCATAGACACATCATTCACTGTCTCCCTTCCCCAATTCCCTTCCCATGCATCTTCCACGGTAAACACCCCCCACTCATCTATAGGAAATGCATTGGACACCATGTTGGCTTGTATATCAAATTTAAGAACAGATTACATTCAGCTCCAGCAACAAAACGAACGCCTGCAAGAGCACTCAGTGACACTACAGCACCGCCTTGCGGCACTAGAAGAGGAGAACACTCGCCTCCACACACAGTTCCACACCCTCCAAGAAGCCCACAATATATTGGAGGTACAGCTACAGAACGTAGATCAGGAAGCAGTGCAGGTGGTAGAAGGTCACCTACGGACACAGCTGGAACGCAACTCAAAACTTCAGCGAAATATGGCACTACTTAAACGCCATCTTGCGGCTGCTCAGGAAGAGAACAGACGTCTGCAAATACAAAATCAAGAGAACCTGGAGGCAGCTATTGAGAGCACACCGGGGGCACCCATCAGCCCATCCAAGTTTCAAGCAGTGACCCCCGATAATATCAAGATTATATTGGAAGATTATGCCATGCTGCTCGAAGCACATGATAAGCTATCGGAGGAGCTAGGACAACTGAAGCAGGAACACCAACAAGGACCAACAGCTGCCACCCCAACCACCCCCTCTGCGGCTTCACTTCTCTCAGACGCAGAGGCCATAAAAGATCTCCAGAAACAGGTAACTGAATTGCAAACACGCCTACTACAATATGAGAGACCATCTTCCCCTCCGGAGGCTCCCACGGACGAAGAAGTTGTGCAAATTCCTGTGGAACAAACGTTTGATGAAGAATATGATCCGCAACCATTCCCAGGAGGCCAACAAACAGAGGAAGCGCAGGACACGTTCGAGGCACCACGGCCGCCATGGTTACGACAAGTGGAGGAAATCGGGAGTTCGCACGAAGAGCGCACCGTAGTGCAAAATCAGGCCATGAGGGTCATAGAGGAGACTGTGTTACAATCAGCTTACTTTCAGAACCTGTCATCGCGACGCCTGATTCTCTCATCGGAACTCCAGTACAGGCCATATTATATTCTCTTGGCTGATTATAATGCAGAAATACAAAGAGTCACGGGTCAGATTCCTACTTTTGCAACCCAATTTCAACCCGAAGACCTTCCTCCAGAGGTGCGAAAAGGCAAGATTCGTCAACCCACATGGTGGCAGAAACTTTTAGAGACCTATCCAGAAATGCTACGCACATGGAACAACGCGCCGTTGCACCTCCTGTACAACCCATGCTACGGTCCAGTCCCCCGCCGCAGGTCGTGGAAGGCATTTAATATCAAGGTACAGAACAATGCGCAATGCAAGGAATGGCTGAACTACCCGTACATCGCGCCACCACAAGGACCACCATCGGTAGCATATATGATGGGGACCATTCGCCACTGGATGCCGCGCTTGAAGCCCATGCAAGATGTAGCAGCACAAATGATGCTTAAAATCTTAGATATGATGCAAGTAGTGCTGAAGACCTTTAGAAATGCAGCCGCACCACAGGTACGTCTTCCGGGGTTTAGCAATGGAAATTACGACTTGGTGTATGACATGAGCACCACCCCCAGTATCCGTGTGGCTTACACTTGGCATGCACGCATCAAATACCTCCCCGCCTGCTACAAACAGACCTTCGAAGAAATGTTTAGATCAGGTTTCTGGGAGTATCACTCGGAGATTTTCGCACCAAAACCGACACATCTGCTTCAACTGTTTGCTTGTGAACAAGCAATGTATTCAGAGTACTACACCACCCCGCAACCAGAGACCCCCGGTGCAATAAATTGGGAGGCATTGGAAGCCGATCTAGCAAGAGGCTTAAGGATAGGAGAACATGAACTGGCCACTAATGTCATCCAATATTACATCGACCACCCGCGAGAACAAAGGTCTGTCAGGGGCGACAGACGCTAGGAAGGGGGGAGTGTTGGCATACAAAGCAACAAAGGAGTCATGCACAATACGGCAACAAGGCCAGATCATTTTTCCCATAGATTATGTACAACTCAAGTGATTTTAATCACTACACAAACATTGTAAATCCTGTTTTTGGTAGATTAGACTCCATTTTGTGCAAGCCGAGGAGTCCTCGAGCTTGAGGAGTATTAGAAGTACCCTCGTACCAATTTTCATAATTTTTAGACTTCGTTTGAGCCCTCAAATAAGCCCTGGAACCTAATTTTTAACTAGGCCGGACACTAGGTCTGGACAGGGACAAAGCTAGTAAAAAACTATAAAAAGAGCTAGAGAGCTCATTTTTGGGGGTAGATTGTAATTGAAACGAACTTGTAAGAGCAATTTGAAAGTAATCTAAAAGCTCCATTGATTCTCACTCTTTGTCTTACCTTGTGTGCGCGTGTGTGTGTATGTGTGTGCATGCTTGTGTGCTTCTCACTCACGCACTTGTGCCGCCACTTGCTCGAGGTCTTCATACCATCCTCACGTCTTCCCGGATTGACATTAAAGGAGGTGCTACTCATCATTGAGCTACACCAGTACATGATATATAATCCTAGTTAAAAATTGAGCTCCATTCATATACTTCCTCTGCTCCCAATGTTTAGCTGCTTCTTTCAGCTATTCATGTATGTATGGGGTTACATCCATCACCCCAAAAGGTTTAGTTCTGTCCTTATTGTTGAACATAACCAATGTAACTAGTTTGTGTGGCATGGTGTATCTAGGTAGTTTTGGAAAACAGAAGTATTGCAAAAACATTCTAATGGCATACTCGTCATTCTCTCTTCCCTTAAAATCAGGAAATTTAGAATATCCTGTATATGTTTCTTTATTCTTCTTGACAAAGCTGTTATCCGACTTAGTTCCCATTGGGCAGAACTGAAGAGCTGCCCTGATATGCTCTGCTTTTATTGTGATGTTCACCTCTTTGTTCTCCTTGTCCTTGATTGAACACCTAAAATAGGCATCATTTCCCTTTCCAACTTCCACCAGACTATTCATTACTTGTGCAATTCTTTCAAAATCTATAAAGAATATGGGTTCATCCAACAACTTGTGTAACCCTACCGCTTTCCATCTTTTGTGATTGACTGCAATTCTTTGGAATTTGTAAAACTCCTGACACAGCATAGTGTACTTGTAACACCCCACTCCTACTGTGAATATGTGCTCGCCAATGATACTCAGGGTTTCCTTGAGCTCTTTAACTACCTCTTCCGCTTCTGGAATTTCTTGCTCTTCATCAGACTCTAGATCCACCTCCTCTATTACAGCTTCACTGTCCAAGAACCAATGTCCTCTAGACAAAGTGACCGATTCTGCTTTGAAATCATGAATTGGTAGCTCCTTTGGATTCACCATTCTGGAGAAAATATAGCATCACACAAAAGGAAAAAACTCCACCCACATGAGTCATAAGAAAAATAAAAAATGACATTTGTTGTGATATGACATGAAAGAAGAATGAAAATAAAATCTCAATTAAATCCCGACTTCCTCAAAAAAAAACTCAATTAAAGTGATGATTACATGTGTAGCAAGATTTCTAGTGCTCTCTTCTCTTCTGACAGCTCTTATCCAGCAAGGAGATATTGAAAAGAAAAATGAATAAAAAATAAAAAATCATAAAAAATAAAAAATAAAAATAAAAAATAATAAATAGAAACATGCTACCCTTCTACCTATATCTTGCTTTGTGCTATATAACTTATAAAAGGCAAAATGGATAATTTTTTTCTTTTTTCTTTTCTCTTTTTTCTTTTCTCTTTTTTTCTTTTCCCTTTTTTTTTCTTTTCTCTTTTTTTTAATAATATATATTTTTTTAATAATAATTTCTTCCATTTCTTTTCTTCCCCTCCTAATTATCTTCTTAGAAAAAGGATAAGGTAGAATTATTTGTCATAATTTCCAATATGTCATGATTTCTTTTTTGTAACATTCTGATTTTCTTCTTAAAAAATTTTAAATATAGATCAAATATAGATGGTCTTTTTCCATTGAATCAAATTTGGTTTTTTTACCCAATAATATTTAACCCTTGCTGCCCCTGTCTTAGGGAAAAATCCATCTCCTTCTGATAAGCTGTTTTAGAATTTTTTGGCTTCCATATCCATTTTGTCTTGGAATTTTGTTTTGATGGGCAGGGCTTGTGTATACTTTGTTTCCACATCCTTTTTATTCTGATGCTTTGATGCTTCGGACTATGCCATTTAGTAATTGTATTGGTAATGTCTGTGTGTCTTCTAATGAAAAAGTAAATCCTTCTAGGTCTGGGTCATGAACATCCTGTTGATCTTCCTGTTCTTCATTACTCAATAAAAACATTAAAAACCTTTTGTCATTTATTGTCAACTTAAGCTTCATTTTTTCAAAATCCAAAATTACTTTACCTTTGCTTTAGCCATGGTTGTCCCAAAATCAATTTCTCAGTCATCAAATGATCTGGCCATTCTTCACAATCTATTTTCATATATTCTTCATTGAACTTAACTTCAATAGAAGGTGAAGACATGCTTTGTATTATTTGTCCTTCCAAAGTTTTGATAAAGATTTTACTTTTAGTCCTTTTTAGGTTAAACTTTTTCAACAAGGCTGAACTGATCAAATTTACCTGTGCTCCTGAGTCTATCAAAACTTTAATTTTTTCATCCTGAAAAATCATTGTGATAATAGGCAAATGTTCTTTTTCTTTTAGAGAGGTGTCACAAAAAAGGACTTCTCTAATATTTTTTATTTTTCTTATCCTTTCTTTTGCCTCCTGTTGAGCCTCCCTCCTAATGTTTTTCTCTTCTTTCTTCCTGTTTGAGCTTGATGTAATCTTCTCCATTCAGAAGTAGTTAATGGAAGATCATACCTTTTAACTTTACATCCACTTATGAAGTTTGGCATGATTTCTCCATCTATATTAGCTAATTGAATAGCTCCACTATTACTGATTTGATTGATAATATATGGTCCATTTCCTTTCTTCTAAAATTTCTTTTGATGTTCCTTTACTGTGTATGCCAAAACTAAATCTCCTTCCTGTAGATCTTTTTCTTTTATGTGAACATCATGGTAAGCTTTTTGCCTTTTCTTGTCTGCATATATACTCACAATTTCTTGGAGTCTAGAAGCTCCTAGTTGTTCCAATTCCATCACTCTCTCAGATAATTCATGTCCAGTCCAATTGTATTGACTACCCACTTTTAGTGTTGGAATGAGGAATTCCAAAGGTAGAACTGCATTTTGTCCATATACCAAATTAAATGGTGTGGTTCCTAATGCAGTTTTGTATGCCACTCTATAGGCCCATAGGACATGATTAAGTTGTAAATCCCAATCATTCATGTTTGTGTTTACCAATTTTGACAATACAGTACACAATACTTTATTAGTACTTTCTGCTAACCCATTGGCTTGTGGGTGATATGGGGCTGACTTTCTATGACTAATCATGAAATATTCAGTTATGTTCTCTATGATTTGGTTCAAAAAATGAGTCCCCCTATCACTTACCAATTCAATTGGTAGTCCAAATCTGGTGATGATATTTTCATAGAGAAATCTGGCAGTAGTATGAGCATCATTCTTTTTTGTAGCTCTAGCCTCTGCCCATTTGGTTAAGTAATTTGTGGCCACTATTATGTATTCAACATGGGATTGTCTTGCTGGAGGATGTATAGGTCCAATGAAATCCAACCCCCATTTACTAAATGCTCTTGTTGAGATTAATGGAACTAATGGCATATTGTCTCTTTTATTTGGTTGACTCACCCTCTGACAAATGTCACATCTTTTTACATATGTTCTTGCATCAGGAAATAGAGTTGGCCACCAAAAGCCAGAATATCATATGATTTTAGCAGTTCTGTCATTTGAGAAATGTCCTCCTGCCACTCCAGAATGTGCCATTTCCAAAATTTCTAGATATCTATCTTCAAGAACACAAATTCTTAAATATCCATCCATCCCTCTCTTATACAATTGATCTCCTATTAGTTGATATTCTTCAGAGATCATTTGTAGATGTTTTGAGTCGACACTAGCTCTTACTTGTTTTCCTTTCTTCTTCCTTTTCAACTCCTCAATGATGTTCTCACTCCATTCTAGATTTTTCTGAAACCAATATAGAGTTATAAGTTCTGAATTTTGCAAGGATTGGCATTCCCAACATTTAGCAACATATTTTGTTACATCTTGAATCTTATTAGGCCAATGTACTCCCATCCTATTGAGATTACTTAGGGTGACTATTATGGAAGCATGTGTACAAGGGTTCCAACAATGAGCTCTTCTCAAATATTCCTGTTGCTCCTCTTCTGGAGTACAATATTCCAGTATGCCTGTATGGTTGAGGTGATACAAGTGCCCAGCTAGCAGCATAAAGTTTGTGCTTTGCAATACTAAATGTGTGTTATTCCCAAATGTTCTGCAAGGTCCCATGGTTAGCAAAGGTACTAAAGTCATGGCCCACTCCGGAACACTTTCTACTTTGAATAGATATGTATCTGGCAGGTCATCATCTAAAGGTGAACTTGGTTCTTTAGCCTAGATTCTAGACAAATGATCTGCTCTCAAATGTGCTTTTCCTTGTCTGACCACCACTTCAAACTCAAACTCCATCAGTAGAAGGAACCATCTGACTATTCTACCAGTGTGACAGGGTTTGTTTACTAAGTAAAGTAAAGCTTGGTGATCCACAAAAAATTTAAACTTGTTGGCCAAAAGGTAATGTCTATATTTCTTCACAGCAAATATCAATCCCAACCCTTCCCTTTCAGTAGTTGTGTAATTTTTCTCTGCTGAATTCAGTTGCCTGCTAGCATAAGCAAGTGGAAAATCTATTTTGCTCCCTACTATTGGTTGTGCTAACACACATCCCAGAGCATAGTTTGAAGCATCCACATGGACATGAAAAATTTTATCCCACTGGGGTGTTTTCAGAATTGGGGCTGTAACCAAACAAGTTTTTAGAGTCTCAAAAGCTTGGTCACATTCTTTGGTCCACTCAAACTTTGTAATCAAAGCATATAAAGGTTTAGCTATGTCAGCAAACTTGTGTACAAATTTTCTATAATACCCACAATGTCCCATGAAAGTTTGAAGTTCCTTTACATTTCTTGGTCTTGGAAGTTCTACTATGGCCTTTATTTTTTTCTCATCAGTTGAAATTCCATTTTTGGAGACTATGTGACCTAACATTCTTCCTTGTCTTACAAAGAATACACACTTTTTTGGATTTAAACATACTCTGTATGTTCTGCATTTCCTAAATATGTTTTCTAAATCTTTCAAATGATCCTGTCTTTTTAATGAAAAAGTACACAGATCATCTACATAAATTTCCATTACACTCCTCAGGAATTCTTTGAAGATATGACACATCAATCTTTGAAAAGTTGCTGGGGCATTAGTTAACCCAAAGGGCATAACCTTGAAAGCATAAATTCCCCATTCTGTGGAAAAGGTAGTTTTATGTTGGTCTTCCAAAGCTATGGGTACTTGATTGTATCTTGAAAATCCATCCAGAAAACTATACACCTCCTTCCCTGCAACTCTTTCTAGAAGATGGTCTGTTAGGCAATGGGTAGCTATCCCTTATAGTTGCAGCATTCACTTTTTTCAAATTAATGCATACCCTAAGTTTCCCATTCGTTTTTGGTACCACAACTATAGGAGATATCCATTCTGTATATCTCATAGATGAAATTGGCAGCCAGCAACTTGTCAATTTCTTCCTTTATTTTAGGAGAGTATTTATCATTGAATGTGTAATGTCTCTGTTTGCTAGGTTTTGCATCAGGTGTAATAGGAATCTTATGCTCACAGATTTTAGGATCAATACCTTTCAAATCCTTGTAGCTATAGGCAAACACATCCCTATAGTTTCTGGCCAAATTTCTTAATGCCTCCTCTTCTTGATTTGTCATGTCATCAGCTATTACAATATGTCTTTCTTCCCCGTCTTCCTGAGTGATCATAACCTTCTTAGTTTGTTCTTCATTGTCATATGCCTCCCCTTTTCTCTTTTCTCTCTTTGGTTTCATTTTTAGAAGTAATCTGACTTCTACTTCATAAGTCTTGAAATTTGCTGGTACATCAAACTATTGATCTTTGTTTGTCATTTTCTCAATTTTTTCATCCTCTTGGTCTTTTTCTATTTCCTTGTGTTTGTTTTTCTTATATTTGCCTGAGATTTTATCTTTTATTGCATCTTCAGCTTTTACTTCTTCCAAATATTGTGTTTTCCCATTTTTCAATATCATTTCTTTTTCCTGGTCCTCTTCTATTTTTGATAGCTTTATCATTTGTATTCCTATGTGAAAAACATCATATCCTTCTTCATTTTGAAATCTCACTCCCACATACTCATCTTTGGCTAGATCCATGGTAGCCAAAATCTGGTTCCAACCATACGGCTCAAATTCTTCATCTTTGAATTTTTGGGGTATATAGCTCTTATCTTGTAATTTTCTCCCTTCTACACAATCTTCTCTACTTAATCTTCTTTTTCCATTTATAAGGTTTCTTATCACATTTGCACTTCCATATTGATGATTCAGTTTCATTCTGATCTTCCAACTCTGATTCTTCACTTAATTCTTGATTTTGATGTATTTTGAACCATTCTTGAGGGGATATGTCACAATAATGACCATTTCTTAGATTCACTCTGGTTATCCTTCCTTTGCTGTGAATGTATAGGCAATCATTACCCCAATCTTGCACAATTTGCATTTGTCTCATAAATGGTCTTCCTAGGATAATTTCATATGACGTGGATTGTGGAAATTCAAATATGGCAAAAGTATGCTCTATTTCTATTCCACATATTTCCACAATCACCTTTTCCCATATTCCTAGGGGTTTTTCTATGTGTCCATCTGCAAGTTGCAATCTCATTTTAGTGGGTATTAATTCATTTTTTCCCCATTTTTCCCAAGTTTGTTTAGTCATGATAGCCACACCTGATCCACTATCCAATATAGCTTTGGCATAATTTTTACCAAATTGTATTTTTAGGGTTGAGTTTCCCTCTTCTCCTTCACAATATCCTCCTATCTTATCAATAGGAATGTACCACAATTCCTCCAATTCCTGTGGCTGTGGATCAAGATTCCCTGGTATTGCTTCCCATTTTTTCATTTTGTATTGTAAGTGAGGATTCTGTTTTACCAATTCCTCCATTGTGGTGTGGTATAAGATTGTACATTGTTTATCTATATTTACCTGGAATGTAATTTGTGGGTTATCTTCTTGATTAATAGTTTCTCTTGTTCTTGTTGCCTTTGATTCCCCAACTGTTGTTTGAGAATTGTCTAATTCCCCCAGTTTGAGTTGTGCTTCTTGTATGATTTGTTTGCATTTTTGCATCCTTTCATGTTCTATTTCTAGCATAGGATAAGCCATTACATGGTCTGTAGGATTTGGTCCCTCTTGAATTCTTCCCTTGTATGCTTTTATCAAGGTGTCTAGACTCTGTGAATTTCTTATCTCTGACTGGGTTTGTGTCTTTTGAGGAGGAGTATGGTTTGACTGTTCCATACTCTCTTCTTCCAAACTTTTACCCATTCTCATTTTCCTTTCCCATTTCCCCTTTTGTCTGTTTTTCTTCACCTTTGAAACTGAACTCTTATTTTGTTCTTTAGTTGTTTCTTGTTGTTTAGCTTGTGCCCTTGTTATAGCATTTACATTTACTTGGTCGAGGTCACTCAATTCTTCTTGCTCCATGATGTTGACTGTTTTCAATGGTATGTTATTAGATGTGTTTTGTTGTTTTTGAGGATTTCTTGGACAATCCTTTATTAAATGTTCCCTGCCACAATCCTTGCAGTAGGCTCCTTCTATTCTTAATGTAGGAGGTTGTGGACAGTCTCTAATGAAATGTTCTCTCCCACATCTATAACAAGTTATCTTTTGGCTCCCTTTGAACTGAGGTTTTTGATTGGACATATAATTATTGGTTATATACATGAATGTGGCTGTTTCCATCTCAATTCTCCCATTTCCCAAATCTAGGGCTTGCAGTTCTGGTTCTCTCATCTCATAACCTTCCCACTCTTCCTGATATCCTTCATTCCAGTGATATTCTTCTTTATATGGTGATCTTATTCTTGAGTTTCCCTCCTCTATTGGTGTGTATTTAACTGGTACCACATTTGTTGGTAATGGAGGTTGTTGCCCAAGTACATGTCTTGGTTGCTCAATAAATCCAGATTCTCTTTGGTTTGCATAATCTCTCTCCTTAATGGGTTGTTTATTGTAGAAGCATTCTTCTCTGGTATGATTTGTCCATTTTCTTTCTAGTGTACAATATTTGAGTGTTTTCCTATCTTGCAAATGTTGTGGTTTTTGATATGGACATTGTTGTACCAAATGATTTTCTCCACAATTATAGCATTTTTTATTTGTTGTTATCTAGGTGTTTATCAAGTTGGTTTTGGTGCTAACTTCTAGGGCTTTAGCAATGGCTTGTGCCAATTCTTGTGCTGGTGGAATTTTATCTTCATTTATTCTAGGTTGATCAAATGCTAACAGGTCTTGTCCTCTGTTGTCTTCCAAATCTATTGCCTCTTTTGTTGGTGCATATCAAGCCTTCACACATTGGCTTGAAATCATGGAAGACAAGCTTGGACAAAGCTTTATCAAGGCTTCACTTGAAGCAAGGTTCATATGAACATATGCTTAGATGTTCTTACCATTTACTCCTTAGTAAAAGTCTAGAATGACTTGGCATCTCATTTAATCATACCAACTTGATTAGTCGTGGATTCTTAGTTGAGTTAATGGAGAGAATATCTCCCTACTTTTAGTAGAGATATTCTAGGGAGCCTAAGTTTGAATTTGAAATTCAAATTAACCTTCATCTCCTATAAAAACTACAAGCAAAAAGTCGCGGGTGTCCATCATCAATCCCGAGGCTATTCTGTACCATTCATTGAGTGTGTAAGGCCTACTCCATAGCTTGCACCTCTGAGTACCATTGTGCTATGTCTATCATGCCAATGGGAATGTACATTCATATGATATAATACAAATACTTACATTCATCATCTCTGTTTTGTCTGAGTTTCCTACTCCAAGTCTGTCAACTTCCAAGGAGCATTTCTCAGTGCTCACTGAACCAAATCAAGAGTTCAATAGCTCATTGGAACCAGCTCAAGGTCGTCTACAAGCATACAAAATCTCAGAAGATTTCATTCAGCCATTTGGGAGAAATCACGCTCGAAGTAGTCACTGGTCTATCTCTGCAACTCTCCTAAAAAGTCGGGGGTAATCAGAATTTTGCTAAACTTATTTCTCAGTGTATGGTTTATCAATTTGAGTGATTCCACTTGCAATTGGTAGCTCATTAAGGTAATTTAATACTCCCAAAAGGAATTGTTTCAATTTCAAGTGTGCTGGTCATACTGAGCATAACACTAAGCAGGTATCATTACAGAAATAGTAAGTTTTTTGGATTTGTGAAGGAACCAAGTTATCTGTTTTGGTTTGATCATTACACATACCATTTGCAAAGTACATATATGATTTCTTTGTGTCATTTGGAAGCTAAGCAAGTGTACTAAGCATATCTGGAACCAAAAGAGGGCAGGTGTGAAGCAGGTATAGCAGCACCAACTCATTTCTTGAGTGCATCCAACCATCACTCCCAACAGTGGTATCAGAGCAAAGAAGGTAAACATGGGTGATGGATTTCCTTCATTCATTGACAAATTGGATAGGAACAACTACCAAGCTTGGTCATTGAGAATGAAGACCTATCTACAAGGAAGGAGCTTGTTTGGATACATATCAGGAGATGAGGAATTACCCTCATTCAAGACTAGAGGACTACCCACAAAGGATGAACATGAAAGACTCAACCAATGGTGTGCAAAGGATGCTTTGGCAAGGTCTTACCTTCTAAACTCTATATCTGACTTTCTTTTACCTCATGTAAGGAATTGTAAGACTTCCCAAGAGACTTGGGAAACCTTGTCAAACTATTTTTCTTCCAACACAAGGGCTAGGAAGAATCAATTGTGGATTGAGTTCACAACCCTTAGGAAGCAGCCCAAGCAACCAGTCTCAGAGTATGTGACAAAGATTAAAGATGTGGCAGACCAACTAGCAAGCATTGGAGAGGAGATTGAAGAGGAGCAAATAGTTAGGCAAGTAACAAATGGACTCAAGGCAGATGATAAGTGGGAAAGTTTCACCACTGCAATGGACCTCTATATGGACATGCATACCCCAGATCTCACAACACTTATGGGCCAACTATTCACACATGAAGCAAAGTTTACAAAGGCAGGAGATCAATCAAAAGGTAATAACCCCTCTGCTCTCTATACTGATAAGAAAGTTAAAGATAAAGGTAAAGGGAAGAAACAGGATGAAGAAGGCTCTACCTCTCAAGCTAATTATGCAGGGAGAGGTAGGTCATCTAGAGGAAGAGGCAGAGGAGGTAAGTCAGGTAGGGGGAGACCCTACAACTCATCACCATGCAACATTTGTGGATTGTCCAATCATACCACAGATGAATGCTACAAGAACTACAAGAATCAGAGAGGAAGAGGCTACTCAAGAGGTGGATACTCTCAAGGAAGAGGCAGATTCAATCAACACCAAAGCTACAATGGATACAACAACCAATACAGCAACAACCACAATGGTAATTACCAAGGTGGATTCAGAAATAGAAGAGACTACAACAATTACACAGAGGAGCAAGATGACTCCCTATTGATCATGAATATGACCTCCAAGGCAGGTATAAATGATGATCATTTATTTTATATTGACTCAGGATGTTCTAACCATGTAGCTGGCAATGTGGCACTACTTTCTGATTTGGAAGAACCCAAGGGTAAACATCAGGTACAAACAGGTGATGACACTAAACATTCTGTTGTTAAGATTGGGAATGTGAAGACATGTGATGGAAACCAAAACCTATTGAGCAGGGTACTCTATGTACCAACCATCACCAAGAATCTAATGAGTGTTGGTCAGATTGTGGAGAAAGGTTTGCAGGTCAGATTCACACAACATGGAGCATATGTGGAGGACCCAAGACATGGATTCAGAAGGATAGCCAAAGGGGAGAAATCAGGTAGATTGTTTACTTTTGAGCTAGAAGACACTAAGAACATTGCTTTGTATAATTACAAGGATCAGACACTTTCAGAGTTAGAAATATGGCACAAGAGATTAGGGCACATAGGTGAAAGAACCCTAAAGCAAATGTGCAGGGATCAATGTGTGCTTGGGGTACCTAATGTATCCAAGCAACACATGATTTACAAGTGTGGAGCATGTCAATTTGGTAAGTCTCACAGGTTACCCTATTCAAGGAAAGGTTCATGCATGAAGACTACCTAGACTTGGTACACACAGATGTTTGGGGACCTAGCAAGGACCCTTCCATTTCAGGTTCAAGGTATTATGTGTCCTTCATTGATGACTATAGCAGATGGACCATTTTATACTTTATGAAGCATAAAGATGAAGTGTTTAATTGTTTCAAGAGGTATCTTGCACTTGTTGAAAATCAAACAGGAAGAAGCTTGAAGAGACTAAGGTCAGATGGTGGAGGAGAGTACTTCTCCAATGAGTTTGAAGATTTCTTGCAGGAAAGAGGCATCAAAAGGGAGATTACTACAAGGTACTCACCTGAACAAAATGGGGTAGCTGAAAGAAGGAATAGACTCATTCTAGAAACAGCTAGGTCTATGCTTAATGAGAAAAGGTTACCAAATTATCTTTGGGCAGAGAGTGTATCCACTGCCACCTATCTCATCAATAGGTTGCCATCCAAATCACTTGATGGCATGACACCATATGAAGCTTGGCATGGTAAGAGACCCTCTCTGGATCATTGCAAAATCTTTGGTTGTGTAGCATATGTGCATATTCCCTCACAGGTAAGGGGAAAGCTAGACCCCAAGGCTGAAAAATGTATCTTCATTGCTTATGATTTGAACCAAAAGGGATACAGATTCTACAACCCAACAAACAAAGGTTTCAAGGTAAGCAGAGATGTCATCTTTGATGAGAATGACTCATGGTATGAGAATGAATGCAGGAAAGTGAGTCTACCATATGACATGGAAGAAGATTTCCCAAAGCTCACCAAGGAGGAACCAATTCAGCAAGAAGATTCAAGTTCAGATGATGATGATACAATAAATCTTGAAGAGTTCAAGGCTTGGAAATCCAAAGGGAAGATGAAGATGAAGCAACTAGAAGATAAACCAGAATCCTCAACCCAAGCAATGAGGAGATCTCAAAGAGAAAAGAAGAAGCCTATCAGATTTGGGTATGACACATCACTTGTAACTAAACATACTGTATATCTTGCAAAAGACTTGTTGAATGAAGAACCAGGTACCTATGAAGAAGCAATTACCAAACCTGAATGGAAAGAAGCCATGGATGAAGAGATGGAAGCTCTCAAAGAAAGTGATACTTGGGACTTGGTACCCAAGAAAGACTCTATGAAGGTAATAGGATCCAGATGGATCTACAAACTAAAGAAGAATTCAGATGGAACAATAAACAGGTACAAAGCTAGGTTGGTAGCCAAGGGTTTTGCACAAACCCAAGGCATTGATTATGAGGAGACATTTTCTCCTGTGGCCAAGATGCCAACTATCAGAATATTGGTAAGTGTAGCTGCATCCAAGAATTGGAATATGTACCAATTAGATGTCAAGAATGCTTTCTTGAATGGATGGATATCTGAAGAAGTCTACATGTCACAACCACCTGGCTATGAAGATCCGAAAAAGGTACATTATGTTTGTAAATTGAAGAAGGCTCTGTATGGTCTAAAGCAGGCACCTAGAGCATGGAATTACAGGTTGACAACCTATCTCCAAGACCAAGGATTTGTGATGAGTAAAGCATACACTTCTCTATTTATAAAGAGAAGTAGTACAGAGGTAATCTACTTATGTGTTTATGTTGATGACATCATCATTACAGGCAATGATGTCAATGGAATTAGGCACATCAAAGGACAAATGATGAAAGAATTCAAGATTAGTGATCTTGGATTATTGAAGTATTTCTTAGGTCTTGAGTTAGTCTACACCAACTCAGGTATATATATCACTCAAAAGAAGTATGTGCAGGACATAGTCAAGAAGTTTGGCTTGCAGGATGCTAAAGTATCTACTACTCCAATGGAGGTCAACCTAAAACTAAGTGCTCATGAAGGAGAAGAAGTCCAAGACATCACAGGATACCAAAGTATGGTAGGAAATTTGAACTATGCTACATTGACAAGAATTGACATAGCATATGGAGTTAGTGTGCTTAGTCAATTCATGCACAAACCAAGGGTACCTCACCTAGAGGCAGCAAAGAAGATCTTGAAGTATCTGAAGGGAACTCAAAGTCATGGTTTGTACTTTCCTTATACATCAGATATTGACATTAAAGTTTCCTCAGATGCAGATTGGGCAGGATGCAGGGATGATAGGAGAAGCACCTCAGGATATATTTGTTTTGCAGGAGATAAGCCTATCTCTTGGTCAGCCAAGAAGCAACCTACAGTGGCATTGTCATCCACTGAAGCAGAGTATAGAGGGCTTGCAAATGCCACTCAAGAAGCTATCTGGTTGAAGCTTCTATATACAGAATTAGGTCTACACACAAGACCACCAATCATATTTGGAGATAACACTAGTTCTCTTCACCTTGCAGCTAATCCAATATATCATGCCAAAACCAAACACATAGAGGTTCATTACCACTATGTGAGAGAGAAGTTGCTTAGTAAAGACATTCAATTGACTTATGTGTCCACTAATATGCAATGTGCAGATTTACTTACAAAGGCATTGGATGGAAACAAGTTAAGCAGATTCAAATCCATGATTGGATTGCAAGATGTAATTGAAGATTGAAAGAGAAGACTTAAGCCAAAGTGTTTGGCTTGAGGGGGAGCTGTTGGTGCATATCAAGCCTTCACATATTGGCTTGAAATCATGGAAGACAAGCTTGGACAAAGCTTTATCAAGGCTTCACTTGAAGCAAGGTTCATATGAACATATGCTTAGATGTTCTTACCATTTACTCCTTAGTAAAAGTCTAGAATGACTTGGCATCTCATTTAATCATACCAACTTGATTAGTCGTGGATTCTTAGTTGAGTTAATGGAGAGAATATCTCCCTACTTTTAGTAGAGATATTCTAGGGAGCCTAAGTTTGAATTTGAAATTCAAATTAACCTTCAACTCCTAAAAACTACAAGCAAAAAGTCGTGGGTGTCCATCATCAATCCCGAGGCTATTCTGTACCATTCATTGAGTGTGTAAGGCCTACTCCATAGCTTGCACCTCTGAGTACCATTGTGCTATGTCTATCATGCCAATGGGAATGTACATTCATATGATATAATACAAATACTTACATTCATCATCTCTGTTTTGTCTGAGTTTCCTACTCCAAGTCTGTCAACTTCCAAGGAGCATTTCTCAGTGCTCACTGAACCAAATCAAGAGTTCAATAGCTCATTGGAACTAGCTCAAGGTCTTCTACAAGCATACAAAATCTCAGAAGATTTCATTCAGCCATTTGGGAGAAATCATGCTCGAAGCAGTCACTGGTCTATCTCTGCAACTCTCCTAAAAAGTCAGGGGTAATCAGAATTTTGCTAAACTTATTTCTCAGTGTATGGTTTATCAATTTGAGTGATTCCACTTGCAATTGGTAGCTCATTAAGGTACTTTAATACTCCCAAAAGGAATTGTTTCAATTTCAAGTGTGCTGGTCATACTGAGCATAACACTGAGCAGGTATCATTACAGAAATAGTAAGTTTTTTGGATTTGTGAAGGAACCAAGTTATCTGTTTTGGTTTGATCATTACACATACCATTTGCAAAGTACATATATGATTTCTTTGTGTCATTTGGAAGCTAAGCAAGTGTACTAAGCATATCTGGAACCAAAAGAGGGCAGGTGTGAAGCAGGTATAGCAGCACCAACTCATTTCTTGAGTGCATCCAACCATCACTCCCAACATCTTTCACACATGCTCCTAGGTCAGGGCATCTCCTATAATACACCAGGGTTCTTAATTGGGCACTTCTTAATCCTTCTATGAATAGGGATACTTGTCTTGCCATGGAAGGTACTTCTTCTCTGGGACATCTGTCAATGTACTGTTTGAATCTCCTAGTTGCCTCTCTGACATTTTCATCTTTTTGCTGTTTAAAGCTATGTATCAATGTAGCTGTACTATGTTTTATTCCAGTTTTTTAGAATTCCCCAATGAAGGCTTCTAGGAAAGATTCAATATCTAGATACATTTCCTTTCTCAAGGGAATGAGCCAAGATAATGCAGGTCCTGTTAGGGTTAGACCAAATGCCTCAAATTGGACTTTGTAATCCTCTACTTCTTCTGCTCTAATTAATTGTCTAAATTCTGTAGCATGGGCATGAGGATCAGAATATCCTTCATATTGATTTTTCATGCATTTGGCTACTTGATAGGGTCTAAGCATTCTGCCCTGATTTTGCCAATTATGTCTTCTTCTCAATGGAAAATCACTAAATCCTTCTACTTCTTTTTCAAAAGGATTTGGGGAAGTATGTGTTCTCCTACCTTGTTGTTGTTTAACATTATTGTGAATTTCATGTGGTCTTGGCAAGTCTGATTGCCCTAGGTTCTGTTCCCAAGGTCTCTTGTCTGCACATTGCCCTAGGTCATTAGAATTTTCTGGGTCTTGTGAGAAGATGTATACACATCCCTTCCTATCCTCATATCTACCATCCTTAAATTGTGCTACTGGTGTTATATTCAGCGGAACCTCTAAGTTTCTCAATCTAATGAGAAACTTATGCATTCCATCCTGATATACATAAGTTCCAAACCTATTTGTATACATGTATTTGAGAATGTTTCTATAATCACCAACTTCAGAGGATTCATTGGTTTCATTTAAATTCTCCATATTAATTTCTTGCCCTAAATCTTTTTCTTGCAATTCTCCTATTACTGATTCTACCTCTTTCCTTCCTAGCTCTTGTTTAGACTGTGTGTTTACTTTATTACCAAACCTAAGGATCATTCAATTAATTTCACGATTCTGTGGAGAGAATCGTGTTTTTTATGATTCTGTGGTGAGAATCGTGTTTTTCACGATTTTATGGTGAGAATCGTGTTTTCCACGATTCTGAGGTGAAAATCGTGTTTTTCACGATTCTGTGGTGAGAATCGTGTTTTTCACGATTCTGTGGTGAGAATCATGTTTTTCACGATTCTGAGGAGAGAATCGTGTTTTTCACGATTCTATGGTGAGAATCGTGTTTTTCACGATTCTGTGGTGAGAATCGTGTTTTTCACGATTCTATTCCTAGACAATCGTGATTGCTCAAGATCGTTAAAAACACGATTCTCTTATGAAAATCGTGCTCTAGGAATCGCGATTTTGTGCTTTGATTCAGAGAATCGCGATTTTGTATTTGACTATAGAATCGTGATTCTGTGCAGATTTTTAAATTTTTTTGAAGTTCTTGTTTTCTGAATTTTTCTTCCTACAATAGAGTCGCTTTATTAAACTTTTAACATGAAATAAAAGAGTTTATCAAAAAATGATTATCTTTTCACTGAAAACTCAAAAAATCAAAACATTACGATTCCATGTTTTTACTGATTTCTGAGTTTTTTATGTTCCATACTTGATATAAAAACTTGATTGGATGCAAAAATTTGTTGGAAAGTCCTTACCTTGCTTGGTTGATCAAAAAATGTCCAAAAGCTTGTGTTTGTAGACGATCACGATTCTGTCCACTCTCTCTCTCTCTCTCACTCAAATGAGTTTCTTTTTGAGATTTCAGGGTTTTATAGATTTCACACAATCGCGATTTTGTTCAACATTTTCAAGATCTTAACTTTTCACTTGTTCAAGTTTTTATCTTTCACCATTTATGATGTAAAGTCCCCATTTCTAACTTTTTATCACAATTTTCTCCCTTTATCCAATTGGTGAAAATCGCGATTCTGTACTTCTTTTCCACTTTACCCACTTGATGCTAAAACCTCACTGATTTTTAGAATTTGACTTCCTTTACTTACTCAACTTAATGAATTCTCTTCCAATTACCTTTCTCAAAACCCAAATATGCTTAATATTTCAAAATTTTTTTCTCTTACAGAGAATCACGATCCTGTGTAGAGAATTGTATTTTTCTGAACTTCTTGTTTTTTGAAATTTTGATTCTTCTTTCTTCTTACTCCTCTTCCAGATTCTTCACCACTCCAAGTCACTTGTCACCTACAATTTTACATCATGAACAGAAAATTAACCAAAAAATCGCGATCCTGTGAAGAGAATCGTATTTTTTTGATTTTCTAGTTTTTAGCAATTTTTTGCTTTCCTTCCACTTGGTCTCCTTTACTCTTAACAATAACACTTAAGTCCAACTTCCTAAGGAGAAAATAAATTTGTTTGAATGTTTTAATGAATTTTATGAATTTTTTTAGTATTTTTCCCTAAATTAAGGTAAACACTTCACTTAGGGTTTCTTGTTTAGTGATCTATTGATCCTGTGTTCCCTGATTGGTTATACTCCTTTATGCTTTGCTATCAAAACAATTCATGAGCAAAACTTCCCAAAGAAAAATGTGCTAAGAAGTGCAAATATCAAATTTTGCAAAGATAAACTCAAACATTTTTTTTTCAAGATGCAAATAAACTTTTTCTCAAGATTATTGCTTTGACTTGGTTAACAATTGGACTTGCATCTAGCTACTTTACTTGACTTTCCTCAATGCAATCATGTCATCTTCCCAAGATCAACAATTTTGCTTGGTACTTGGTCAAAAAGCACTCTACAAATGCAAAGATAGACACATTTTACCTTATCTTCAACTTTCTTGATTCAGTTTTTTTCACACACCTGCACTTTACTTCCAAAAAATGATATGAGCAACTATCAATTTGCAAGAATTTCAACACTTCTTATTCTCAAAAGATTATCCATTGCTTTCTTTTCCCAAAAGACAAACAAAAAAATCTACCATTTCATGTTTCCATTTCTTGATTAAAGAGTATTACCTTTTCAATGTGTTCAATACCATCAACAATAGAAGATCCAGCAAGGTCCAACTTCAATGAAGCTTTTGCTATACCCCTCAACAACGACACCAAAAAGTGTTTGTTGTTACCCTTTGGAGTTGTCCTCTCCAATCATTTAGCATAAAGAATCAACAATACATCTTATATTTGTCAATCCTAGAAGTATACAAGAGACCACATCCCCTTCTAGATGATAGAATCCAAGAAATAAGAGAAAACTGACAGGATTTTTGAGAAATAATGAAGATGAAGAGGAATTTCTAGGGTTTGGATTATCTTGAGCAATACTCTATCATTTTCAATAATCTTGGTGTCTAAAGTGTGTTATTTTCTCAGCAGAACACAATCATAAAGTCAAAACAAAAAAATGATACCTGTAACCTTCAGACGAGACAATCGCGATTCTGTAAAATCTGACGATTTTCATCTCCAGCACCATTCTTCATCAATTTCTCACTCAACACATCAAGAATCAACTCTCTTCATACACATTCATCAGAAATACACAATAGAAGCTTGCAAATTTCCATGGATACACATAGAATAGACTCAACAAAATAAAGAAATTCCCACAAAAGGAAGAATCACGATTTTTTGCAGGAAACTTCTCTCTTTGCTTGGATAGCATCAATTACAAATAAAAAACCCTCTCAAAATAGAGGAAATTGTCTTTTATACATTTTCAAGTGCCCCTTTTCACACTTGAATTTTGGTCCTTTTCCCTTCTAATCTAAAAATATGCTATCTAGGAGTTTCCAAAAATTCTAGAAAAAATACATATAATTCTAATCTACATGAGGAAGACTCTTCCTTATTTTTACATCATTTGCATAAATATTTTTACAATTTTTTGGCATTTTACAATTATTTTTCCATAAAAAATACTTTAAAAATACTTCTTCCAACACCTATCCTCAGCCTTGATATCCCAGGTAGGCAAATTTGCCCCGAACAGTGGTGTCCAAAATGAAGATTCACCAGGGAGTATCACACGGTCACCTAAAAACTATAAATTCCTGACAACTGGGACCGAATTGTCACCGGAATTTGTCGAACTTTCCCCAAAACAGGGTATTCTTTCACCGGCAATGATTTCTCTGGGTAACACCACTTTATCCTCGAAAAAGTTCGAATCCTGACCAGACGGTGTCAGGTCAACTGTGCACCACGTCTCTGTACACTTCGAAGTTACTATATCTTCTGCAGACTGCACCGGAATCTACCGGAATTTCCTCATGTGTCACTGAAATCTTACTGGAATCACTGCTAACGGGCTCTGCTCCTTCAACAACTGGGCTTAACCGGTCTATGCTTCTGCCGCCTGGGGGTGTTCCTAACAAATTTGGTACTGTCGAGGGATGCTGGTCTCTCTTGTACTTCGGATACGACTCGCCGGACCGAGTAACCGGCATATATCACCTTTGCACCTCTTGCGTACTACTTCACCTTACTGATTATTCACAGTCTGTGCCACCTTCCCACAGACGGTGCCAATGTTAAAATGCACATTTACATTATAGGCATTTTAAGTTCTTTCGGGTTCCCTGAGTGGTAGGGGTCTGATAAATCAGAGGCCCTGTAACTTGATTTTCCCAATTAACTTATTCAAGCCGCAGTACATTAATGTCCATTATTGAACTCTTCTATGGGTTAGGGTTATGACTCTGGTTAAACTTTTCACGGTTCGTAACACAG
This sequence comes from Ceratopteris richardii, assembly GCA_020310875.1. Lineage (NCBI taxonomy): Eukaryota > Viridiplantae > Streptophyta > Polypodiopsida > Polypodiales > Pteridaceae > Ceratopteris > Ceratopteris richardii. Next base: position 95,185,081 of record CM035412.1, on the reverse strand, counting down.
GAGTTATTCATTACTATCGCACAGGCTTATTAGCAGTACTTAACCTCACTGTGTTAATCACAACTTAATGTAATTAAACAAAAGGTAAGAACAATAATACTCCGATCTCACGAATGCTGCACTACGACGACGTCTCCACAGGCCACAATCGCCCAGACAGACAGTCTGGCGATCCCGCTTGTCGTCACCGGAGTGTCACCGTAATGTCTTTTCATTAATTGATAAACAGATACATCACTTTGCAACGACCTTTCGGTTCGTGCAGGATAGGAAAATATAAGAATTATGAAAATACAGAATTTCAATCTGGCGGCTTATAACAGTGTGTGCAAAACTTACCTTAGTCTCTCTCTAGTTCTTTCTCTCCGGGCTTCATGAGCTTGGGATGATCCTACTCCTTGGAGGCCATGGGAAACATTGGATTTTGGTGGAGGGAAAATCAATTCACTCTTCCAAGTATATGCATGTCTATCATGTCACGTTACCAATAACATTTTCTCTTATTTGTTATCCAGGTAGACAACTTTGCCTGGTGTCTCCGGATCCTTGAACTTGTAGATGATGACTATGCCCAATTGGCTAGGTTGATCTGGCTTGAATCTCCAAAAGGCTTCCTTTGTTTCTCTATTTAAGAATAGTTCTATGCTTTTGTTGTCTTGAGGGATCCAATATGGAGTGATCACTCTAGTCAAAACTGACTTGCGTCTAGGAGTCTTGGGTTCTCGTCCTACATCTCCTTGCTCTAGGTCTCCTATCTCACTCCCAAGAATGATGTTTCCAAACTCATCTGTCCTATCAGGTAGGTTGGTGACCACATATATGGTTCCTTCCTTATCAATGTATGAACCTTCTTCAAACTTGACTACTGGGTGTTCAAGTCCAAGGGGTTGATCTGGATTTTTGAGTTGGACCACTAATCGCCTTAGGCCGTCCTCATAGATGCCAGCACCTAATCGGTTGGTCTGAATATATTCCAACTATGTCTTATATGGACCTTCGGGTGTTTGTAGATAGGCAGTTCCTGAGCCACCTGCAGGTTTCCCCATGCTAAAAGAAATTTCTGAGTCACTTGTGTTAGAGCTTAGTACGTAAGGATAACCACTTAGTTGTTGTGCCCAAGAATTAGCTGTATGGTTGACACTTCCCTCAGAAGATCTAATGCTTTGTCTATCCTTGCCTAGGTGTCTACCATATCTCACGTTCATAAGCTTTGGTTAAGAGTCCAAAATTTCCCCTTGGTATGGTTCAAAATCCTTTGGAGTCCCCTTGGGTTCCTGGTCCCACTTGAGGGTCAACTTCAAATTATCCTATCTGAAATCAACGCATTATTCTTATAAAAAACAATTGAGGCTATGTCGGATTCAAAATGAGCTTTCCAACAAGCTATAGAGCTCAAAAAATGGACTTTTGGTGAAAAAGTTATGTCAAATCAGGCTCCTAGGGCTCAAAATAGGGAAATAGGACCTTTTGGAAAAATCACGATTTTGTGTGAAAATCGTGATTTTGGACAACCTTGGAAATCACGATTTTGAATGAAAATTGCGATTTTTGGGGGTCTGAAAATCGCGATGCTGAGCTCTTAATGAAAATCGTGATTTTGAAGGATCATGAAAATCGCGATGCTGAGCAACCGTGAAAATCATGATTTGGTGAAATCATGAAAATCGCGATGCTGAGCACTTATGAAAATCGCGACTTTGAGCAAGTCCCAAAAATACGACTTTGATTGAAAATCGTGGAAAATGCGATTTTGGCTGAGAATCATGAAAAAATGCAATTTTGAGTGAGAATCGTGAAAAACGAGATTTTGAGAATGATCACAAAATAGTGATTTTGAATGAAATTTGTGTTTTCTCAAAATCATGTTTTTGACATGAAAATTGCAATTTTGATTGAAAATTGTGTCTTCTCAAAATCATATTTTTGACATGAAAATCGCGATTTTGAATGAAAATCGCGATTTTGAATGAAAATCGTGTTTGGTCAAAATTGTGTTTTTGGCCTGAAAATCACGATTTTGAGAATGACCAAAAAATCACGATTTTGCACCTTAGTGAAAATCATGTTTTTCTGAAAATCGTGAAAATCACGATTTTGGATGAAAATCACGATTTTGGATGAAAATCGTGATTTGTGAAAATCACGATTTTGGATGAAAATCGTGATTTATGAAAATCACGATTTTCAGCCCACTGAAAATTATGTATTCTCAGAATTGTGTTTTTGAGAAATTTAGAGAATCGCGATTTTGAGCACAACTAGAGAATTGTGATTCTGAGATTGACCCCAGAATCGTGTTCTTTTCAAAAAGCTTTTAGGCGGGAAATAGAAAATCGTATTTAAAACAAAAAAAATCTGAATTTTATGAAAATCACTATTTTTAGTCAGAATCGTGTTTTTGGCGGGAAATTCAATTTTTTGAGCGCTGAGCAATGGCAAGCTCCGTATGTGCAGAAAATCATGAAAAAACACAGGCGCTTGCTCTCCCTTGCACTTCCTAACTCCTTCTCACACAATAATGCACAAAAAAATGGTATGAAAATGGTGAAAATGCACTAAAAAACAAGAAATTTCTATGAAGATGAAGATGGATGAAAATGGTGATGATGATGACGATTAAGATGAAGAAGAAAAATCAGAAAATGAACAAAAATAATAGTTTTTTTACCTTCCAATGTCGCAAATCTACGATCTTACTATCACAACGCTCGTCCTCGAAGCTCTCTCCCCGACAACGGCACCAAAATTTGGTGTAGCTCAAGCATAAGCACCACCTCCTTTACTTGTCAATCAGCAGAGACGTGAGGACCGGTATGAAGACCATGAGTGAGTGAAGGCACGAGTGAGTGAGTGAAAGCACACAAGCATGCACACACGTACACACACACATACACACACACCCAAGGTAAGATCAACCGACTTGAAAAAAATGGAGTTATCAAAGGTGAAATGATATTTACAATGGTTTGAGTGATCAAAATCACTATTTTTGTAGGGGATTCTTCTAAAAATTTGACATGCACTTCTTGGAGCTCCCTACTTGCTCCTTTTTCTTATGTGTCCACATTTCTGATGTGCTTCCATGCTTTGTCCTTGACCTTGAGCTTCAACAATATACATATACATATACATATACATATACATATACATATACATATACATATACATATACATATACATATACATATACATATACATATACATATACATATACATATACATATACATATACATATACATATACATATACATATACATATACATATACATATACATATACATATACATATACATATACATATACATATACATATACATATACATATACATATACATATACATATACATATACATATACATATACATATACATACATATACATATACATACACATACACATACATATACATATACATATACATATACATATACATATACATATACATATACATATACATATACATATACATATACATATACATATACATATACATATACATACACATATACATATACATACACATACACATACATATACATATACATATACATATACATATACATATACATATACATATACATATACATATACATATACATATACATATACATATACATATACATATACATATACATATACATATACATATACCTATACATATACACATACATATACATATACATATACATACACATACATATACATATACATATACATATACATATACATATACATATACATATACATATACATATACATATACATATACATATACATATACACATACATATACATACAAAATTAAAGGACTCTAGTAACTTTGACCAATCTGAATTTTATGAGCTCAACACTAAGGATGCATAGAAACCAACCTAGTGCTTTGGAGCATCAATCTCAAATTGATACATCAAAATAGACAACTTAATTCAAAATAGATGACTCAAAAACTTGCTATTTTGGGATCAGATGCACTCTAGAGTTTCACTCAGAGCTCACTCTTATCACTCTCCAATTGATGGACTCCCACTCTGAGTGAAGCATTCGATAAATATCCTCCTACTCATCATGCTCTACATTATCCTTCAAAGAAATAACCAATGGAATAGAATAGGTGAGACCTAGAAATTGAAGTGAATCCATACAGTATGGTTAAAATTTAATTTATTAGTTAACTTTTAGATAGCAATATAATTATAAAATAATATACCTAGCTTGAACCTTTAAGAGTCCCTAAACTACGAAGTAGTCAAAAGTTGGCCTTATAATAGAACACTGGATAAAGCATCTCCACACTAAGGTGATTTATTATTTTGGTCTGAACAATGAAAATGCATTCCAATTCTACTCACAAGGGCTCATAGAATAATCCTATATGGATGATACTACATAGAAGTGGATAGCGTTATCATATTGGTAAAATTTAGATACTAAATGAATGAAATTTATATCAATAGCATTGTGAATATAAATATGAAATATTCCTTAGACCATGCATAGAAATACCAAGATGCCCATATCCATAGTGATTCCACCACTCAATATATTGAGAGGTGACATCTGGGCATAATAAAGTGCTCCGAGCATAAGAAATACCTAAGTTCTATATGCAGAGAAATTTTCAAGCACAATCTCATCATCAAGAGGCATGACATAATCCATGTACATGTCTTTCATTTATATGCCTTTACGTCCACAATTGTGGACCCTTGGAATATGTATTTAAAAGATTAGTGAAGCTATGAATGGGATGTGATAAAAATCTTTATCTTGCTCGCTAAGTGTCTAGAAAACAAAGATATGACATTGGACAACGAACATTAAAATTATGAATATTACCTTGACAAAATTATAGATTTCATCAATGCGATGGCCTTGTGCATTTGCGTCTACATGTGGTATACAAGAACCAAAGTAGAACCCTCTATATCCATGAACCATAGCATAATGTGTATGGATCGAAGGACTGATAGAGTACTAACAAGCTTATTACAAAAGACCATATCAAGAACCTTCCAATATATGTACTTTGTCACCTCTAAATCTCAACACTATCCTTTGTAATGCATCCATACATATGTGTATACAAGAGAATACATGTTAAGTTTATCCAAGCACATCTCTAAAATATGAACCAACCCTTTTTCGCTATGATTGTGAAAAAGAGCAAGTGCTTGCTGGTTCTTTTTGATAAAAGATACAACTCTATTCTAATGAATCACAATATGACCCATCCAAGAAACTTTCTATATGTCCTCAAATAATAGATCTAAGAAGTGGGTGCTATTAGGGGGTTCATGCTACCCTAGGGTACTTTGTCTCTATTGATTCTCCATCCTCTTCCAATTTGAGGCATTATCTGTGATAATTTGTACTATATTTTCAATCTTACTTCTTCAATAGTAGCTCTAATATGATTAAAGAAGAAACTATCTAGTGATGCCTAAGCCTACACCACTATAATCTATAGCTTAAGGAAAATAGGTTCCTAGAAAACTAAAAAAAAATGAAGTTTCTTATATAGCAATGAATGGTGGCACTCCATTTGTTAGATAAGATGGAGCATCCATATTTCTATCAATTTAATCTAATAGGCTCTAGGTGAAGCTTTATTCTATCTTTCTCTTCACCCAATATAGATCCACATAAGCTTTTGTATTCAAGTTGAAGCTAATAATAACCACAAGATCCAACTTGGGTTATGGATCTAATGATCCTCTTCCATGCATGTGTATGGATGAGATTGAAAGATAGGTTGCACTCAAGAATGCAATGCTCAATCTCAATGTCGACTGCTTTTTGCCATTTCTTTGCAAGAATGTAGACAATGAAGTGGGGAGATGATTGGTGTCCTTTTCTGGATCTCTATGTAGGAGATCAGTAATTGGAGATTCTCCTACATCAATCCTTTGAGGAGATGGTGGAATTCTGAATACAATAGACCTAGGCTTTTTCTAGGTCCTCACATCTTTTACTTCTTCCACAGAATCTGTGAACATCTCATATTGATGGGCTTTAGCTACCTCTTGTGAAAGATTATGCTGTTTTTACATGACTTTGGAAATATCTAAAGAGACTTTTGTGCAACGGATGATCCCTAACGATCCTAATGCTAATAAATAGTGCATGAGATATGAAGTGTTAGTGAAAAGGTTCTTTGCACAATACTTGCATGTCTAACATCTTGCTTTAGAACCTAATTTGGTATTGCACACTACCTCATGATTGAAAGGTTCTCTCTTTGGGAGATCAACTTTGCTTATGTGCTCAAACATGATACTGCTATAAAACTTTTCACAAAGTTTGTGCCTAAGGAAAGGTCCGAAGATTTTTTTTTCAAACCTTTTAGCTTACTTCCATTTGAGAATTGACTTCTTTCCACATGGCTTGACACTACATGAGTGTTGATATATTTAGGTAGTGATGTGTGTGAACACTCTAGGACCGCCGGGGCACTTTTTTCCCTCTTGAGGAGGTCTTTTTCCCCCGGCTTATATATACACCTATTGCCCTAATGGGCTACTTATCTTTGTACATTATCTAGTAATACATTCAGTATTGTGTGTTGTGCTCCAAGCTTCTTCTTCTTCCTTGTGCTGTTTGCGTGCATCCGCAGACGTCTAACTCTAATAATTGGTATCAGAGCAGGTCATCATTTCAACTAGGGCACCGTTGACACTCCTCCGGTTGCAGTCTCAGAATTGCATGAATTTTGGTGAGCATACTCAATGTGTTTTCGAGATCAAAACGGCATCGCTTTGTAGTGCCGAAATTGTGATCTGAGATCGTTTGGGCCTCTGAATGCACTATCGCAACACTTGTGCAGGCTATTTTGTCTTTTTATGCCAAAGGTATATAACAATTTCTGTTCGCTAGTATAAGCGTCTCAAAGTCTGTTACAGGTCTAGCAAAATTTGTCTAGGCAGTTTTGTTTAACCTTTTGAGATACAATCAATTTTCTAAATCAAGCTATTTTAGTCATCGGCCATGGCTGAAAGCAGTGATGTATTCCGTATGTTGGCTATTGAGGATAAGTTGGATGGTACCAACTACCCGTTATGGGCTTATATGATGCAACATGTGTTGGTTGCAAAAGGACTGTGGAACATTGTGCAGGGTGTCGAAAAATGTCCTATCACACATGCCACTATTACGATTGGAGGTACTGAAGTTGATGCAGAAGGTGTCAACGATGCTGATATTCTGCATATTCCTGTTTGTGCTGCGGTTTCTGCTGCACCTACTGTAGAGCAGATTTGCTGGGATGGCAGAGATGCCCAGGCACATGCATTGATAGCTTTGTCTGTCAAACGTGCCATTATTCCTCACATTCGCTCTTGCGCAACAGCTAAGGATGCTTGGGATACACTTACCACATTGTACCAAGCTAGGAATGAGGCTGGTGTTGCTTACCTCCAAAAATAGTTGGAGAGTGAGCACATGAATGAAGGTGACTCTATGGACAGTTTCCTAACAAAGATCAAAGACTTGAAGGAACAATTGATTTTTGCTGATGAGGTTATACCAGATAGCTCACTTGTGCAGACCGTTCTGAATGGTCTTCCTGATTCATATTAGAGTTTTGCTTCTACTCTTCGGTTGATGATGAAAGGTAATCCAAATGCCTTATCATTTGAGGAGTTAGTCTCTGTTCTATTGAAGGAAGATCAATCCAGGCAGAACAAGTCCATTATGCGAGTTGCAGATCAAGCTTTCCTAGCTAGTCAGAAGGGCAAAGGAAAATGGAGCTCTTCAACTAGTAAGTAGAAATCTGCTAATTTTGCATATTCGAAGAAGGAGGATAAAGATGAGAAGAAATCAGAAAAGCAGAAATTGTTTTGTAAGTACTGTAAAGGGAATGATCATATCATAAAGAACTATCCAAAACTGGCTGCTAAAGAGGCAAAGAAGAAAGAGGCTGGAATGGTTGTTGTAGAGGCCTCTACACCAAAAACAGAGTCTGCTAATCTTGTGTAGGAAGAAGAATGGGCGTTTATGTTGGTGCAAACAAGCCTACACACATTGGCTTGGACCCTTGAACTTATGGAAGACTAGCATGGATAAAGGTTTATCAAGGCTTCAATCAAAAGCAAGGCTCATGTGAACATATGCTTATATGTTCTTACTACTTTACCCCTTGTAAAAGTCTAAGTGACTTGACATTTGATTGTAATCACTTTAAGTCACTTACCTACCACTAGAGTCGTGGATTTTTGAATGTTGAGATGGAGACAATATCTCCCTACTTTTAGAGGAGAGATTCAAGGGAGCCTAGATTTGAATTTCAAATTCAAATGAAGATCAAACTCCTATAAAGGATGTACTGAAAAAGTCGCGGGTTACACTCTCACTCTAGCTCACTCCCCGAGGCCAAATCTCTTTGTAATTCATAGTGTGTGAAGGTTACTCCATAGCCAACACCACAATACCTCATATAGCTCTGCTTGGCAAGCTAATGAGATTGTACAAACACATATATCAATAGAAGTATACATTCATCATCTCTGTTTTGTCTGAGTCACCTACTCCAAGTCTGTCAACTTCAAAGAAGCATTTCTCTGGATCTACTGAACCAAATCAAGAGATCTATAGCTCATTGGAACCAGCTCAAGGTCTACTACAAGCATACAAAATTTCAAAGGATTCCATTCAGCCATTTGGGAGAAAATCGAATCGAGGTGCACACTGGTATTTGTCTGTAGAGTTCCTGAAAAGTCGGGGGTGATTATAATTTTGCTAAACTTATTTCTCAGTGCATAGTTTATCAATTGAAGTGATTCCACTTGTGATTGGTAGCTTACTAAGGTACATTAATACTCCCAAAAGGAATTGTGCCAATTTTAAGTGTGCTGGACACACTGAGTAAAAGTCTGAGCAGGTATCATTACAGGAATAGAAGGTTTTGCTCAATTTGTGAAGTACCAAGTTATCTGTTTTGATTTGGTCATTACACAAATCATTTCCAAAGCACATATATGGTTTCTTTATGTCATTAGGAAGCTAAACTTGTGTACTAAGCATATCAGAATAGAAAAGAGGGCAGGTGTGAAGCAAGTTTTGCAGCACCAACTGATTTCCTGAGTGCATCCATCCATCACTCTCAACAGTGGTATCAGAGCAAAAGAAGGTAATCATGGGTGATGGTTTCCCTTCCTTCATTGAAAAATTGGACAGAAACAACTATCAAGCTTGGTCATTGAGAATGAAGACCTATCTACAAGGGAGAAGTCTATTTGGGTACATATCAGGAGATGAGGAGTTGCCCTCATTCAAGACTAGAGGACTACCTACAAAGGATGAGCATGAAAGACTTAACCAATGGTGTGCAAAGGATGCTTTGGCAAGGTCTTATCTCTTAAACTCTATATCTGACTTTCTTTTACCTCATGTAAGGAACTGTAAGACTTCCCAAGAGACTTGGGAAACCTTGTCAAATTATTTTTCTTCCAACACAAGGGCTAGGAAGAATCAATTGTGGATAGAGTTCACAACACTTAGAAAGCAGCCCAAGCAATCAGTCTCAGATTATGTGACAAAGATCAAAGATGTGGCAGACCAACTAGCAAGCATTGGAGAGGAAATTGAAGAGGAGCAAATAGTCAGGCAAGTGACAAATGGACTCAAGGCAGATGATAAGTGGGAAAGTTTCACCACTGCAATGGATCTCTACATGGACATGCATACCCCTGATCTTACAACACTCATGGGCCAACTATTTACACATGAAGCAAAGTTCACCAAAGCTGGAGATCAATCAAAAGGTAATAACCCCTCTGCTCTCTTTACTGATAAGAAAGTTAAAGATAAAGGCAAGAAGAAACAGGATGAAGAAGGCTCTACCTCTCAAGCCAATTATGCAGGGAGAGGTAGGTCATCTAGAGGAAGAGGCAGAGGAGGTAAGTCAGGTAGGGGGAGACCCTACAACTCATCACCTTGCAACATCTGTGGGTTGTCCAATCATACCACAGATGAATGCTACAAGAACTACAAAAATCAGAGAGGAAGAGGCTACTCAAGAGGTGGATACTCTCAAGGAAGAGGCAGATTCAACCAACATCAAAGCTACAATGGGTACAACAACCAATACAACAACAACTACAACAACAACCACAATGGAAACTACCAAGGTGGATTCAGAAATAGAAGAGACTACAACAATTACACAGAGGAGCAGGATGACTCCTTATTGATCATGAATATGACCTCCAAGATAGGTACAAATGATGATCATTTATTTTACATTGACTCAGGATGTTCTAACCATGTAGCTGGCAATGTGGCATTGCTTTCTGATTTGGAAGAGCCCAAGGGCAAACATCAGGTACAAACAGGTGATGACACTAAACACTCTGTGGTAAAAATTGGAAATGTGAAGACATGTGATGGTAATCAGAACCTATTAAGCAGGGTACTCTATGTACCAACAATAACTAAGAATTTGATGAGTGTGGGTCAGATTGTGGAGAAAGGCTTGCAGGTCAGATTCACACAACATGGAGCATATGTGGAGGACCCAAAACAAGGATTCAGAAGGATAGCCAAAGGGGAGAAATCAGGTAGATTATTTACATTTGAGCTAGAAGATACAAAAAATATTGCTTTGTATAATTATAAGGATCAGACACTCTCAGAGTTAGAGATATGGCATAAAAGACTAGGGCACATAGGTGAAAGGACTATCAAGCAAATGTGCAGGGATCAGTGTGTGCTTGGGATACCTAATGTATCCAAGCAACACATGATTTACAAATGTGGATCATGTCAATTTGGTAAGTCTCACAGATTACCCTACTCAAGGAAAGGTTTCATGCATGAAGACTACCTAGACTTGGTTCACACAGATGTTTGGGGACCTAGCAAGGACCCTTCCATTTCTGGTTCAAGGTATTATGTGTCCTTCATTGATGACTATAGCAGATGGACCATTTTATATTTTATGAAGCATAAAGATGAAGTGTTTAATTGTTTCAAGAGGTATCTTGCACTTGTTGAGAATCAAACAGGTAGAAGCTTGAAGAGGCTAAGGTCAGATGGTGGAGGAGAATACTTCTCCAATGAGTTTGAAGATTTCTTGCAGGAAAGAGGCATCAAGAGGGAGATCACTACCAGATACTCACCTGAACAAAATGGGGTAGCAGAAAGAAGGAATAGACTTATAGTGGAAACAGCTAGGTCTATGCTCAATGAGAAAAAGTTGCCAAATTACTTATGGGCAGAGAGTGTGTCCACTGCCACTTACCTCATCAACAGGTTGCCATCCAAATCACTTGATGGCATGACACCATATGAAGCATGGCATGGTAAGAGACCCTCTCTGGATCATTGTAAAATCTTTGGTTGTGTAGCATATGTACACATTCCTTCACAGGTAAGAGGAAAGCTAGACCCAAAGGCAGAGAAATGTATCTTCATTGGCTATGATTTAAACCAAAAAGGATACAGATTCTACAACCCCACAAACAAAGGCTTCAAGGTAAGCAGAGATGTCATATTTGATGAGAATGACTCATGGTATGAGAATGAATGCAGGAAAGTGAGTCTACCCTATGACATGGAGGAAGATTTTCCAAAGCTTACCAAGGAAGAGCCAACTCAGCAAGAAGACTCAAGCTCAGATGATGATACCATCAATCTTGAAGAGTTCAAGGCTTGGAAATCCAAAGGAAAGATGAAGATGAAGCAATTGGAGGACAAGGCAGAAACTTCTACTCAGGCTATGAGAAGATCTCAGAGAGAGAAGAAGAAACCTATCAGATTTGGGTATGACACATCACTTGTAACTAAACATTCTGTATATCTTGCAAAAGATTTGTTGAATGAAGAACCAGGTACCTATGAAGAAGCAATTACAAAGCCAGAATGGAGAGAAGCCATGGATGAGGAGATAGAAGCCCTCCAAGAGAGTGATACTTGGGACTTGGTACCCAAGAAAGAGACTATGAAGGTAATAGGATCCAGATGGATCTACAAATTGAAGAAGAATTCAGATGGAACTATTAACAGATACAAAGCTAGGTTGGTAGCCAAGGGTTTTGCACAAACCCAAGGCATTGATTATGAGGAGACATTTTCTCCTGTGGCCAAGATGCCAACTATCAGAGTTTTGGTGAGTGTAGCTGCATCCAAGAATTGGAACATGTACCAATTGGATGTGAAGAATGCATTCCTAAATGGATGGATATCTGAAGAAGTCTACATGTCACAACCACCTGGCTATGAAGATCCAAGAAAGGTACATTATGTTTGTAAATTGAAGAAAGCTCTGTATGGTTTGAAGCAGGCACCCAGAGCATGGAATTACAGATTGACCACCTACCTCCAAGACCAAGGATTTGTGATGAGCAAAGCAGACACTTCTCTATTCATAAAGAGAAGTAGTACAGAGGTAATCTACTTATGTGTTTATGTTGATGACATCATCATTACAGGGAATGATGTCAATGGGATTAGACACATCAAGGGTCAGATGACGAAAGAATTCAAGATTAGTGATCTTGGATTACTAAAATATTTTCTAGGTCTTGAATTGATCTACACAAACTCAGGTATCTACATTACTCAAAAGAAGTATGTACAGGATATGGTCAAGAAGTTTGGTTTACAGGATGCTAAGGTATCTACTACTCCAATGGAGGCTAACCAAAAGCTAAGTGCTCATGAAGGAGAAGAAATCAAAGACATTACAGGATACCAAAGTATGGTGGGTAGCTTAAACTATGCTACCTTGACAAGAATTGACATAGCATATGGAGTAAGTGTGCTTAGTCAATTCATGCACAAACCTAGAGTACCTCACCTAGAGGCAGCCAAGAAGATCTTGAAGTACCTCAAGGGAACTCAAAGTCATGGTTTGTATTTTCCTTACACATCAGACATTGATATTAAAGTCTATTCAGATGCAGATTGGGCAGGATGCAAGGATGATAGGAGGAGCACCTCAGGGTACATTTGTTTTGCAGGAGATAAGCCTATCTCTTGGTCAGCTAAGAAACAACCTACAGTGGCATTGTCATCCACTGAAGCAGAGTATAGAGGACTTGCAAATGCTACTCAAGAAGCTATCTGGTTGAAGCTTCTATATACAGAGTTAGGACTATTCACAAGACCACCTATCATATTTGGAGACAACACTAGCTCTATTCATCTTGCAGCAAACCCAATTTATCATGCCAGAACAAAGCACATAGAGGTTCATTACCACTATGTGAGAGAGAAATTGTTAAGTAAAGAGATTCAATTGACATATGTATCTACTAATATGCAATGTGCAGATTTACTTACCAAGGCATTGGATGGAAACAAGCTATGCAGATTCAAGTCTATGATTGGACTACAGGAAGTAATTGAAGAATGAAGAAGAAGACTTAAGCCAAAGTGTTTGGCTTGAGGGGGAGCTGTTGGTGCAAACAAGCCTACACACATTGGCTTGGACCCTTGAACTTATGGAAGACTAGCATGGATAAAGGTTTATCAAGGCTTCAATCAAAAGCAAGGCTCATGTGAACATATGCTTATATGTTCTTACTACTTTACCCCTTGTAAAAGTCTAAGTGACTTGACATTTGATTGTAATCACTTTAAGTCACTTACCTACCACTAGAGTCGTGGATTTTTGAATGTTGAGATGGAGAGAATATCTCCCTACTTTTAGAGGAGAGATTCAAGGGAGCCTAGATTTGAATTTCAAATTCAAATGAAGATCAAACTCCTATAAAGGATGTACTGAAAAAGTCGCGGGTTACACTCTCACTCTAGCTCACTCCCCGAGGCCAAATCTCTTTGTAATTCATTGTGTGTGAAGGTTACTCCATAGCCAACACCACAATACCTCATATAGCTCTGCTTGGCAAGCTAATGAGATTGTACAAACACATATATCAATAGAAGTATACATTCATCATCTCTGTTTTGTCTGAGTCACCTACTCCAAGTCTGTCAACTTCAAAGAAGCATTGCTCTGGATCTACTGAACCAAATCAAGAGATCTATAGCTCATTGGAACCAGCTCAAGGTCTACTACAAGCATACAAAATTTCAAAGGATTCCATTCAGCCATTTGGGAGAAAATCGAATCGAGGTGCACACTGGTATTTGTCTGCAGAGTTCCTGAAAAGTCGGGGGTGATTATAATTTTGCTAAACTTATTTCTCAGTGCATAGTTTATCAATTGAAGTGATTCCACTTGTGATTGGTAGCTTACTAAGGTACATTAATACTCCCAAAAGGAATTGTGCCAATTTTAAGTGTGCTGGACACACTGAGTAAAAGTCTGAGCAGGTATCATTACAGGAATAGAAGGTTTTGCTCAATTTGTGAAGTACCAAGTTATCTGTTTTGATTTGGTCATTACACAAATCATTTCCAAAGCACATATATGGTTTCTTTATGTCATTAGGAAGCTAAACTTGTGTACTAAGCATATCAGAATAGAAAAGAGGGCAGGTGTGAAGCAGGTTTTGCAGCACCAACTGATTTCCTGAGTGCATCCATCCATCACTCTCAACAGTTTACTAATGTCTTCAATTTTGACCCATCTTCTCATGAGCAGTGCATGTCTACAGTAGACTCAGATGTTTGATATTTTGATAGTGGGGCAACCAAACATATTACCTTGCAACGGAGTTTCTTCTCTTCACTCGAGCCTGCCCCTACAAGGAATACTGTTACATGCAACAACAACTCCTCTTATCCTGTTATGGGAGTTGGTAAGATCATTTTGACTACTGCTGATGGTAGTTCTTTCACTTTGTCAGATGCTTTATTTGTGCTAGGGATCAAGAAGAACCTGTTATCAGTTTTTGCATTAGCCAAGATCGGCTTGGTTGTGAAATTTTTTGATGATAGGTGTACAGTTCATGATCTGTCAAATGGCGATATGATTATTGCTTTTGGCATTCTATGTCCTGGGCTCTATAAGCTCATAGAGTATGAAAGATCTATAAATGATTTGGCATGTGCAGTAAATGATTCTCAGGCTATGTCAGATGCAAAGCTTTGGCATGCACGCTTTGGTCATCTGAATTTTGCTAGTTTGCTACACGTGTAGAAATCTGAAATGGTGTCCTCTTTGCCCAAACTTGAGGCACCTGGAAAACATGTTTGTGAAGGCTGTATTTTGGGCAAAATGCACTGTTCGTCCTTTCCAAAAGATGGTTAAGTTTGGGCTACTCAGAAATTGCAGCTTGTACATAGTGATGTCTATGGTCCTATGCAGACACCTTCTTTTGGGAATTATCTTTACTTCGTGACTTTCATCGATGATTTTTCCAGGCATGCATGGGTATGTCCATTGAAGGCAAAGTCCGAAGTGTTCATGTGCTTCAAACAGTTTTTGATTTTGGCTGAAAATCTGTCAGCATGTAAAATGGGCACCCTCTGTTCTGATCGAGGGGGGGATATATGTCTTCTGATTTTAATACATTTCTGGCTGAACGTGGGATAAAACACAAGTGTACAATGCTGTATACACCTCAATAGAATGGAGTTGCTGAACGAAAGAATAGGTCACTCATGGAGATGGCAAGGTGTATGGTCAAGAGTCAGACTTTACCACATAGTTTTTGGCTTGAGGCTGTCATGTGTGCAACATATGTACTGAACATGTGTCCCACTAAAGCGTTGTAGTCTATCACTCCATATGAGGCTTGGCATGATTGCAAGCCATCTGTTGCTCATCTGCATGTTTTTGGTTGTTTGGCGTATGCGTTAGTGCCTGAACATCATAGAAAATTGGATGATAAAGCAGTAAAATGTATTTTTGTTGGGTATAGTTCTGAAAGTAAAGGCTATCATCTGTATCATCCACCAGACTAAACACATTCTTGTTAGCCGTGATGTTGTTTTTATGGAAGATGCTATTTAGCCATTGCTTTCATGTACTAAGGAGACATTTGTTAGATCCAAAGACATGTATGATACTTTACTGCCTCTTTTTACAGGTGGACAGTCTAGTGCTGGTCCTAATGAGGCAACTTCTTAGCCTTTGCAAGTTTCATGTGATGATGCAGATAATTCCATTTCTGATGCAGATGTACATGATCCAGTTATTGATGAGAGAGTTGATATTGAGCAGGCAAGAACTATGCCAAAATGGTTGGTGTAGACCTTACGTGACAGCAAATTAGATGCACCTCTTTCATATCATACTTGATCAGGCTCTCATAGTGCCTCTTTTGCATCAGATTGCTATGCTATGGCTGCATCTAGTCTTTGTGATGAGAATGAGCCTGTTTGATTTGATGAAGCATAAAATTCAAAAAATTGGATGGCTGCTATGCAATCTGAATATGATGCAATAATGAAGAATGGTACTTGGTCTTTATGTGACTTGCCTCCTAGCAAGAAGTGTTGATATATTTAGGTAGTGATGTGTGTGAACACACTAGGACCGCCGGGGCACTTTTTTCCCTCTTTAGTAGGTTTTTTTCCCCCGGCTTGTATATATGCCTATTGCCCTAATGGGCTACTTATCTTTGTACATTCTCTAGTAATACATTCACTATTGTGTGTTTGTGCTCCAAGCTTCTTCTTCTTCCTTGTGCTGTTCGCGTGCTTCTGCAGACGTCTATCTCCAACAATTGATATCAGAGCAGGTCGTCGCTTCATCTAGGGCGCCATCGACACTCCTCCGTTTGCAGTCTCAGAATTGCATGAATTTTGTCTTTTTGTGCCAAAGGTATATACCAGTTTTTGTTCGCCAGTTTAAGCATCTCAAAGTCTACTACAGGTCTAGCAAAACTTGTCTGGGCAGTTCTGTTCAACTTTTTGAGATACAGTCAATTTTCTGCATCAAGGTATTTTAGTCACCGGCCATGGCTGAAAGCAGTGATGTATTCTGTATGTTGGCTGTTGAGGATAAGTTGGATGGTACCAACTACCCATTATGGGCTTATATGATGCGACATGTATTGGTTGCAAAAAGACTGTGGAACATTGTGCAGGGTGTTGAAAGACGTCCTGTTACACCTGCAACTACAGGTATTGCAAATACAGGTGCTAGAGCTGATGAAGATGGTGTCGAAGATGATATTCCGCAGATTCCTATTCGTGCTGCTGTTTCTATTGCACCTACTGCAAAGAAAATTTGTTGGGATGGCAGAGATGCCCAGGCACATGCATTGATTGCCTTGTCTGTCTAACGTGCCATTATTCATCATATTCGCTCTTGCAGAATAGCTAGGGATGCTTGGGATACACTAAACACATTGTACCAAGCTAGGAATGAGGCTCGTGTTGCTTACCTCCGAAAACAGTTGGAGAGTGAGCACATGAATGAAGGTGATTCTATGGACAATTTTCTAACAAAGATCAAAGATTTGAAGGAACAGTTGATTTCTGCTGATGAGGTTATACCAGATAGCTCACTTGTGCAGACCGTTCTGAATGGTCTTCCTGATTCATATCAGAGTTTTGCTTCTACTCTTCGGTTGATGATGAAAGGCAATCCGAATGCCTTATCATTTAAGGAGTTAGTCTCTGTTCTGTTGCAGGAAGATCAGTCCAGGCAGAAGAGGTCCATTATGCATGTTGCAGATCAAGATTTCCTGGCTAGTCAGAAGGGCAAAGGAAAATGGAGCTCTTCTACTAGTAAGCAGAAATCTGCAAATGCTGCACATTCGAAGAACCAGGATAAAGATGAGAAGAAATAAAAAAAGCAGAAATTTTTTTGCAAGTACTGTAAAGGGAATGATCATATCATAAAGAACTGTCCAAAACTGGCTGCAAAAGAGGCAAAGAAGAAAGAGGCTGGAATGGTTGTTGTAGAGGCCTCTACACCAAAAACAGAGTCTGCAAATCTTGTGCAGGAAGAAGAATGGGCGTTTACTACTGTTTGCAGTTTTGACCCATCTTCTCATGAGCAGTGCATGTCTTCAGTGGACTCATATGTTTGGTACTTTGACAGTGGGGCGACCAAACATATTACCTCGCAGCGCAGTTTCTTCTCTTCACTCAAGCCTGCCCCTATAGGGAATACTGCCACATGCGCCAACAACTCCTCTTATCCTGTTATGGGAGTTGGTAAGATCATTCTGACTACTGCTGATGGTAGTTCTTTCACCTTGTCAGATGCTTTATTTGTGCCAGGGATCAAGAAGAATCTGTTATCAGTTTCTGCATTAGCCAAGATTGGCTTGGTTGTGAAATTTGTTGATGACAGGTGTACAATTCATGATCTATCAAATGGGGATGTGATTATTGCTTCTGGCATTTTATGTCGTGGGTTGTATAAGCTCATAGACTATGAAAGATCTGTGAATGATTCGGCATGTGCAGTTCATGATTCTTAGGCTATCTCAGATGCAAAGCTTTGGCATGCACGCTTTGGTCATCTGAATTTTGCTAGTTTGCTACGCCTGCAGATATCTGATATGGTGTCTTCTTTGCCCAAGCTTGAGGCACCTAGAAAACATGTATGTGAAGGCTGTATTTTGGGCAAAATGCAGCGTTCCTCCTTTCCAAAAGATGGATCAGTTCGGGCTACGCAGAAATTGCAGCTTGTACATAGTGATGTGTGTGGTCCTATGCAGACACCTTCTTTTCGAAACTATCTTTACTTCGTGACTTTCATTGATGATTTTTCTAGGCTTGCATGGGTATATCCATTGAAGGCAAAGTCCGAAGTGTTTTTGTGCTTCAAACAGTTTTTGGTTTTGGCTGAAAATCTGTCAGCATGTAAAATAGGCACCCTCCGTTCTGATCGAGGGGGGGAATATATGTCTTCTGATTTTAATGCATTTCTGGCTGAACGTGGGATAAAACACCAGTGTACAGTGCTGTATACACCTCAACAGAATGGAGTTGCTGAACGGAAGAACAGGTCACTCATGGAGATGGCGAGGTGTATGGTCAAGAGTCAGGCTTTACCACATAGTTTCTGGCTTGAGGCTGTCATGTGTGCAACATATGTACTTAACAGGTGTCCCACTAAAGCGCTACAGTCTATCACTCCATATGAGGCTTGGCATGATCGCAAGCCATCTATTGCTCATCTGCGGCTTTTTGGTTGTTTGGCATATGCACTAGTGCCTGAACAACATCGCAAAAAATTGGATGATAAGGCAGTAAAATGTATTTTTGTGGGGTACAGTTATGAAAGTAAAGGCTATCGTCTGTATCATCCACAGACTAAATGCATTCTGGTTAGCCGTGATGTTGTCTTTGTGGAAGATGCTATTCAGCCATTGCTTTCATGTACTAAGGAGACATCTGTTAGCTCTAAAGACATGTATGATACTTTGATGCCTCTTTTTACAGGTGGACAGTCTTGTGTTGGTCCTAATGAGGCAACTTCTCAGCCTTTGCAGGTTTCATATGATGATGCAGAAATATATTGACACATTATTGCAGCATTTTGGCCTTGAAGACTGTAAGCCTATTGCCACTCCTATGGAGATAGGTTTACGATTGAGTCTTCATGATGTTGGAGATGCATTTGATGCTGTTCTCTATCAGCAGGCTGTTGGATGCTTGATTTACTTATGCATTACTCGGCCAGATATCCAGTTTGCTGTCTGACAGATGAGCAGGTTTATGCATTGCCCAGGAGTCATGCATTGGAAGGCGGTTAAGCGCACCTTTCGCTACTTGAGTGGTACTCGGCTACTTGGGTTGTTTTATCCCAAGGGGGTATCACTACCGCCAGATTTGCATGCTTTTTCTGACTCAGATTGGGCTGGTTGCTATGACACTCGTGTGTCCACCAATGGTTTTTGCTTCATGCTTGGTAGCTCATGTATATCTTGCTTGGCAGCTTTCACAGTGACTGTTGAGTGTGTGTGGCTCAAACGCCTTATGGCTGATTTGGGTGTTGGCCAGTCTTTTGCCACCACCATCTTCACTGACAGTCAGAGCGCATTGGCAGTTGCGAGGAACCCTGTGTTCCATGCTCGCACTAAGCACATTGAGGTGCATTATCACTATGTCAGGGAGAGGTTCTTTGCTGGGGAGATCAGCTTGGCATATGTGCCCATGCAGGAGAACATTGCAGACCTTTTCACGAAGGCTCTGCCTAGGGAAAAGTTTGAAGCTTTCCGCAAAGCTTTGGGCTTACTTCCTTTTGTGGAGTGATTTCCACATAGCTTGGCACTTCCTTATACATGAGTGCCAGCTCCTTGTTCACCGCATCACTCCCAGGGGGGATTTGTTGATATATTTAGGTAGTGATGTGTGTGAACACACTAGGACCACCGGGGCACTTTTTTCCCTCTTTAGGAGGTTTTTTCCCCCGGCTTGTATATACGCCTATTGCCCTAATGGGCTACTTATCTTTGTACATTCTCTAGTAATACATTCACTATTGTGTGTTTGTGCTCCAAGCTTCTTCTTCTTCCTTGTGCTATCGCGTGCTTCCGCAGACGTCTATCTCCAACAAGAAGGCCATTGGCACTAAGTTGGGTATACAAGCTGAAGCGTAAACCTGATGGTACAGTTGACAGATATAAGGCTAGGCTTGTTGCAAAGGGTTATGCGCAGGAAAGAGGCATTGATTTTGATGAAACCTTTGCACCTACATGCCGTATGACTACTGTTCTGAGCATTTGTGCACTTGCAGCCCATCATGGTTGGACTGTACATCAGTTGGACATTAAAACTGCATTTCTGAATGGTGAGTTGATGGAGAGTGTTAATCTCCAAAAGAACAACCTACTCTTGAATTTAGAACACCTCTATATCAAGAATAAGTCAAAACCTTCACCAATTTAAGAGATCAATGACCAAATATCAATTTCTTGACCAAACTGTGAAGAAGGAAATTACTCAGAAAGTCTGCTGCATATATCTTGCTCATTGACTGAGTAAATGTGTAAAGTTTTTTATGAAACTTTGCACAAGGTGTCGCCTAAAGATTGCGCACCTTCTCCAAGTCAAATCACTCCAAAAGATTCAGTAGATATTGAGAAATCTACTTACCAAGATACCTATGTCTAAATCTGCACTTCTAAGAAGTCGATTTGGACACCCCTAACTTCTTAGCTTTAGTTCTCTCAGTATAGAACCCGTTTAAGCAAATGCTTTTAGCCACGAGTAGCTTACCTTCCAACTTAAAGATTAAGTGCTTACTTGCACAAAACTTTAAACTGTGGAGTGAGAAATGATCAATTCATTAAGTTCGAGATTTGCGCCTGTTTCATGAACCAGTGAATACTTTCTCACATGTAAATGTTCCTACACACAATTCTCTTAGCGTGATCACAATTAGATTCTCAAACTCTAGCCATAGATTGATTAACTATGGACTTAGACATCTCCAAAAGGAATTCACAAAAGATCTACTACACGAGGAGAAAACACAGAAACATCGGGCACAAAAATTCTGTCATTTCTGAAGAAGACTACAAGTGAATGAGAGAGAGACTTCAACTAACTTTTCATGTGTCCAATGACACTTACAACCACTCATTTCTATATTCCTATGCTCTTACATAGTCTCTTCTCGTCTTCTCTAAATATCCCGACATTTCTCATGGTATTTATAGGCAAATATGTACAGACTTATGTCAAAACATAAGTATATGTAACCTATGTCTTACCTAATGTACATATGTATACATTTCTTTCAACCTGTGAATGTAACCATCTTCTAAGCTTCAAGAATTGATCTTATCTCCATCTTTTGTCTTCCAAACTTCAATTGGTGATTGGTCTGCACCAACAGCTCCCCCTCAATCATCAATTGAGGTATATCTTCTTTATGCCTGCCATGTCTTTAAACTTCTGTAACTTTGGTCCATCCAAGCTCTTTGTAAGCATATCAGCTATCTGATCTTTTGTTGAAGTATGTATAACTTCAATCTCTTTATCCATCACCTTCTCTCTTAGAAAGTGATACTGTATCTCAATGTGTTTGGTCCTGGCATGAAAAACAGGATTAGCAGCTAGATATAATGAACTCATGTTATCACCATAAATGATAGGTATGCTATGTATAGTGTCAAAACTCTTCATGAGAGTCTTAAGCCAATTCACTTCTTTTGCAGCTTCAACCATGCCTTTGTACTCTGCTTCTGTAGATGACAAAGCAACTGTATGTTTCTTCTTTGAGCACCAAGAGATTAACTTATCTCCCACATAACACATGTATCCATAGGTTGACCTTCTATCATCTGGATTACCTGCCCAATCTGCATCACTATAGATTTTGATATTTGTATCTGATGTAAAACCATAATACAAACCTTCCTTGAGTGTACCCTTAATGTACCTCAACACTCTTTGACCTGCAATCCAATGCTCTTTCCGAGGACAATGCATGAATTGAGACAAAACCCCAATTGCATATGATAAATCAAGTCAAGTTAATGTAGCATAGATAAGACTACCAACCAAACTCTGATATTGCTTCATGTCCTTGAACTCTTCACCTCCAAATCTGCTTAATTTGTGATTCACCTCCATTGGAGTAGGTGCTACCCTGCAATCATTCATTTTAAACTTGATTAACAAGTTCCTCAAATACCTTTCTTGAGTCACATACACTCCATGTTGAGTGTATGAAATCTCCATGCCCAAGAAGTATGACAAGTCTCCCAAATCACTGATTTTGAACTCTTTCTCCATTTGCTTCTTTAAGCTTTGAATGCCTTTCTCATCTGTACCTGTAAGAATGATATCATCAACATATATGCACATGTAAATAAACCCATCATCACTTGCTTTGACAAGCAAGCTACTATCTGCTTTTGATACTTGAAATCCAAGTTCTTTTAGGAACTTTACAAGTCTATAGTTCCATGCCCTTGGGGCCTGCTTCAAGCCATATAAAGCTCTCTTGAGCTTACACACATAATCTGGATATCTTCCATCTCTGAATCCTTGAGGTTGCTCCATGAAAACTTCATCTGAAATATAACCATTCAAAAAAGCATTCTTCACATCTAATTGACACAATTTCCAACCTTTGCATGCAACAATTGCTATGAGTGTTCTGATGGTTGTCATCTTTGCCACTGGACTATAAGTCTCATCATAGTCAACACCATATGTCTGAGCAAACCCTTTGACAACAAGTCTAGCGTTGTACCTAGACACACTTCCATCTGCAAATCTCTTTGTCTTATAAACCCACTTACATCCAATGATCTTCTGGCTATTTGGCTTTGGAACCAACTCCCATGTTTGATTCTCCATCAATGCATCATATTCTTCCTGCATAGCTTTCTCCCAATTTTCTTTACCTTTTGCCTCTTCATATGTAGAAGGGTCTTCATCTGCTTTAACCATGTATGCATAATCCTTAGTAGTCAAAAATGAAGTATCATAGCTATACCTTGTAGGTTGCCATTTGTTCCTTGTAGACCTCCTAAGTTCTCCACTTCTTGAGGTTTCTGGTTCTTCACATTCAGGATCAAATCTTGGTGCTTCAACCTGTACTTCATTATTCTCTTGCTCATCAAATATCTGAACCTTTGATTTACCTTTCCTTTGGCTCACAATTTCTTTGTCATCTGTATTAATATTAATAGTACCTGCATACCAAGTACCTTGCTCATCAAATGTAACATCTTTTGATACAAGAAAATGTTTTGTGGATGGATTCCACAACCTGTATCCCATCTGCTTATCATCATAACCAATAAACACATATTTTTCAGCTTTAGGTTCCAATTTGTGCCTTAATTGTGATGGCACATATGCATAGGCCAAACATCCAAATACTTTGCAATGGTCTAGTGTAGGTCTCTTACCCCACCATGCCTCATAAGGTGTCATACCCTGCAAAGCTTTACAAGGTAGCCTATTGACCAAATAAGTAGCTGTATTTACAGCCTCAGCCCACAAATAATTTGGGCAATTTTTCTCCTTCATCATGGACCTTGCAAACTCAAGAAGAGTCCTATTCCTCCTTTCTGCTACACCATTTTGTTGAGGAGAGTACCTGCAAGTAACCTCTCTTTTTATACTTGCATTCCACAAGTAATCACTGAACTCATTAGAGAAATACTCTCCCCCTCCATCTGACCTTAGTCTCTTCAACTTATGTCCTGTAATTCTCTCTGCATACATATGATAATGTTTGAAAGTATTGAATACTTCTGACTTATCTTTGATCACATAGATAGTGATCCATCTGGTAGCATCATCAACATAAATCACATAATACCTTGAGCCATTGATACTGAAGTCCTTTGATGGTCCCCACACATTTGTGTGTACCAACTCAAGTTTCTCTGTATACATAAACCCATGCTTGGAATAGGGTTGCTTATGAGCCTTACCTAATTGACATGCCTCACATCTGTATGTCATATGTTGACGTGCAACATTAGGCAATCCAAGCACTGAACCATTATTAATCATGTCTTTAGTACCTCTTTCATTGAAATGTCCAAGTCTCTTGTGCCAAAGATCTAACTCAGAGATCTTATGTCCTCCATAGGTGAACAAGGCATGACCAACATTACCTTGAATCTTCAATGTGAACAATCTTCCTTCTTTCTTCCCTGAAACAATTTGTTTATACCCATTGCTAGGGTCTTCCACAAACACTCCTTCATTAGTGAACCTTACTTCATAACCTTTTTCCACAATTTGTCCTACACTTATCAAATTCTTAGGAATTGTAGGAACATACAAGACCTTACTCAATAAGGTGCTACCATCCTTGGCCTTCACTGATCCAATTGACTTCACATTGTGCTTTGTGTTGTCACCTGTTTGAACAACATGATTAGATACCTTATTCTCCAAATCAGTCATCAAGGCTATATTACCACTCAGGTGATTGCTACACCCTGAGTCAATGTAGAAGACTCTTTGATCTTCATTCTGCCTTTCACAAGTTGCATTCATTATCAATGTTGAATCTTCCTTTTGATCTGAAGCATAATTGTAGTAGGTATTGTTATATTGTTGACTTTGGAAACCTCTACCTGCATTTCTTCCAAAGTAACCCCTACTACCTCTGCCTCTGAAATTACCTCTTTGATTTCTGCCTCCTCTTCCTATAAAGTCTTACCACAAATCCAACATGCTTTGGCTCCATCTTTGTTGTTCCTGCCTCTTCCTCTACCTTTGCCACCTCCTCTACCTCTTAGGAAGTTGGCTTGACTAGTTGTGCCTTCATCTTTACCTGATTGTTGCTTTCCTTTGTTAGCTTTCTTCTTGTCCTTTGAGTACATTGCATGACCTGTACTTTTGTCACCATCTCCTTTAACATCCTGCTCAAATGTTAGCGTATGACCTAGCAACTGATTTAAATCAGGAGTGAAATGATCAAGTGATAATTCTGTAGAAAAAATGAATGGCTTCCATTTGTCATCACCTCTCAAACTTGTAAGGA
Source organism: Ceratopteris richardii (assembly GCA_020310875.1). Lineage (NCBI taxonomy): Eukaryota > Viridiplantae > Streptophyta > Polypodiopsida > Polypodiales > Pteridaceae > Ceratopteris > Ceratopteris richardii. The sequence continues at coordinate 95,159,804 of CM035412.1, read as the reverse complement.
TTTGCCTTAACAATTTATCCTCCTCAATATCTTCATCAACAGCTCCTAATGCATCTGCAATGTCTTTCATCCTTGTTACATAGTCTGAAATGGATTGAGAGGCCTTCTTCTTGAAAGTTGTAAATTCTGCCCATAAAGATGCCTTCCTTGACTTTGTGGTGTTTTGGAAATGCTCTTCCAAAGCATTCCATATATCACTTGCACTTTCAAGACCTCTAATGTGAGGTAGCAAGTAATCATTGACTGCCATATAAATGATACTCCTAGCTTGAGCATCTTTCTTCATCCAATTCTTCAAATCTGTTAATTCCTCCCTAGTTGGAACACTAGGATCTCTGAATTGTGGCTTTTCTTCTTCACCTGTAATGTAAGCTATCAAATCTTTGCTCATTAGATGAGCTTCCATCCTCATTGACCATGCAGGATAGTTTTCTCTATCCAACTTCTCTATTTGAAGAGAATCTCCCATCCGTCCTTCACCTGTATATTGAATTCTTCAACCTTTATGAAGGATAAAGTTACCTTTACTTCGAATGACACTCCTTTCGTCCTTCTTGATGTCGTATGATCTCCTTCTCAAGCTTTCCTTGCAAGCTTTCACCTTTTGAATCTTCAGATGTCAAGTTCTTTGTAGCTGCAGCAGTCTGGATCCTCCTTTCTTCAATTCTGATGCTTCCTGCTCTGATACCACTGATGGAGAGTGTTAATATCCAAAAGAACAACCTACTCTTGAATTTAGAACACCTCTATATCAAGAATAAGTCAAAACCTTCACCAATTTAAGAGATCAATGACCAAATATCAATTTCTTGACCAAACTGTGAAGAAGGAAATTACTCAGAAAGTCTGCTGCATATATCTTGCTCATTGACTGAGTAAATGTGTAAAGTTTTTTATGAAACTTTGCACAAGGTGTCGCCTAAAGATTGTGCACCTTCTTCAAGTCAAATCACTCCAAAAGATTCAGTAGATCTTGAGAAATCTACTTACCAAGATACCTATGTCTAAATCTGCACTTCTAAGAAGTCGATTTGGACACCCCTAACTTCTTAGCTTTAGTTCTCTCAGTATAGAACCCGTTTAAGCAAATGCTTTTAGCCACGAGTAGCTTACCTTCCAACTTAAATTTTAAGTGCTTACTTGCACAAAACTTTAAACTGTGGAGTGAGAAATGATCAAATCATTAAGATCAAAATTTGCGCCTGTTTCAGGAACCAGTGAATACTTTCTCACATGTAGATGTTCCTACACACAATTCTCTTAGCCTGATCACAATTAGATTCTCAAACTCTAGCCATAGATTGATTAACTATGGACTTAGACATCTCCAAAAGGAATTCACAAAAGATCTACTACACGAGGAGAAAACACAGAAACATCGGGCGCAAAAATTCTCTCATTTCTGAAGAAGACTACAACTGAATGAGAGAGAGACTTCAACTAACTTTTCATGTGTCCAATGACACTTACAATCACTCATTTCTATATTCCTATGCTCTTACATAGTCTCTTCTCGTCTTCTCTAAATATCCCGACATTTCTCATAGTATTTATAGGCAAATATGTACAGACTTATGTCAAAACATAAGTATATGTAACCTATGTCTTACCTAATGTACATATGTATACATTTCTTTCAACCTGTGAATATAACCATCTTCTAAGCTTCAAGAATTGATCTTATCTCCATCTTTTGTCTTCCAAACTTCAATTGGTGATTGGTCTGCACCAACAGTACCAACTACCCGTTGTGGGCTTATATGATGCGACATGTATTGGTTGCAAAAGGACTGTGGAACATTGTGTAGGGTGTTGAGAAACGTCCTATCACACGTGCAACTGTTACAAATCCAGGTACTGAAGCTGATGTAGAAGGTGTCGAAGATGATGATATTCTGCATATTCCTGTTCGTGTTGCGGTTTCTGCTGCACCTACTGTAGACCAGATTTGTTGGGATGGTAGAGATGCCCAGACACATGCATTGATAGCTTTGTCTATCAAACGTGCCATTATTCCTCATATTCGCTCTTGTAGAACAACTAAGGATGCTTGGGATACACTTACCACATTGTACCAAGCTAGGAATGAGGCTCATGTTGCTTACCTCCCAAAACACTTGGAGAGTGAGCACATGAATGAAGGTGATTCTATGGACAATTTCCTAACAAAGATCAAAGACTTGCAGGAACAGTTGATTTTTGCTGATGAGGTTATACCAGATAGCTCACTTGTGCAGACCGTTCTGAATGGTCTTCCTGATTCATATTAGAGTTTTGCTTCTACTCTTCGGTTGATGATGAAAGGCAATCCAAATGCCTTGTCATTTGAGGAGTTAGTCTCTGTTGTGTTGCAGGAAGACTAGTCCAGGCAGAACAGGTCCATTATGCGTGTTGCAGATCAAGCTTTCTTGGCTAGTTAGAAAGGAAAAGGAAAATGGAGCTCTTCTACTAGTAAGCAGAAATCTGCAAATGCTGCACATTCAAAGAACCAAGACAAAGATGAGAAAAAATCAGAAAAGTAGAAATTGTTTTGTAAGTACTATAAAGGGAATGATCATATCATAAAGAACTGTCCAAAACTGGCTGCAAAAGAGGCAAAGAAGAAAGAGGCTAGAATGGTTGTTGCAGAAGCCTCTACACAAAAAACGGAGTCTTCTATACTTGTGCAGGAAGAAGAATGGGCGTTTACTACTGTTTGTAGTTTTGACCCATCTTTTCATGAGCAATGCATGTTTGGAGTAGGCTCAGATATTTGGTACTTTGACAATGGGGCGACCAAACATATTACCTCGCAACGCAGTTTCTTCTCTTCACTCGAGTCTGCCCCTATAGGGAATACTGTTACGTGCACCAACAACTCCTCTTATCCTGTTATGGGAGTTGGTAAGATCATTTTGACTATTGCTGATGGTAGTTCTTTCACTTTGTCAGATGCTTTGTTTGTGCCAGGGATCAAGAAAAATCTGTTATCAATTTTTGCATTAGCATTGGCTTGGTTGTGAAATTTGTTGATGACAGATGTACAATTCATGATCTCTCAAATGGGGATGTGATTATTGCTTCTGGCATTTTATGTCGTGGGCTGTATAAGCTCATAGACTATGAAAGATCTCTGAATGATTTGGCATGTGCAGTACATGATTGTCAGGCTATCTCAGATACAAAGCTTTGGCATGCATGCTTTGATCATCTGAATTTTACTAGTTTGCTACACCTCCAAAAAACTGAAGTGGTGTCCTCTTTGCCCAAACTTGAGGCACCTCAAAAACATGTTTGTGAAGGCTGTATTTTGGGCAAAATGCAGCGTTTGTCATTTCCAAAAGATGATTCAGTTTGGGCTACTTAGAAATTGCAGCTTGTACATAGTGATGTCTGTGGTCCTATGTAGACACGTTCTTTTGGAAATTATCTTTACTTCGTGACTTTCATTGATGATTTTTCCAAGCATGCATGGATATATCCATTGAAGACAAAGTCTGAAGTGTTCATGTGCTTCAAACAATTTCTGGTTTTGGTTGAAAATTTGTCAGCATGTAAAATGGGCACCCTCCATTCTGATCGGGGGGGGGGGGATATATGTCTTCTGATTTTAATGCATTTTTGGCTAAACGTGGGATAAAACACCAGTGCACAATGTTGTATACACCTCAACAGAATAGAGTTGTCGAACGAAAGAACAGGTCACTCATGGAGATAGCGAGGTGTATGGTCAAGAGTCAGGCTTTACAACATAGTTTCTGGCTTGAGGCTGTCATGTGTGCAGCATATGTACTTAACAGGTGTCCCACTAAAGCGCTACAGTCTATCACTCCATATGAGGCTTTGCATGATCGCAAGCCATCTGTTGCTCATCTGCGTGTTTGTGGTTGTTTGGCATATGCATTAGTGCCTGAACAACATCGTAGAAAATTGGATGATAAAGTAGTAAAATGTATTTTTGTTGGGTACAGTTTTGAAAGTAAAGGCTATCGTCTGTATCATCCACAGACTAAATGCATTCTGGTTAGCCGTGATGTTGTTTTTGTGGAAGATGTTATTCAGCCATTACTTTCATGTACTAAGGAGACATCTGTTAGCTCTAAAGACATGTATGATACTTTGCTGCCTCTTTTTACAGGTGGACAATATACTACTTGTCCTAATGAGGCAACTTCTTAGCCTTTGCAGGTTTCAGGTGATGATGCAGATCATTCCAAATATTGAGCAGGCAAAGACTATGCCAGAATGGCTGGTGCACACTTTGCGTGACAACAAATTAGGTGCACCTCTATCATATCGTACTCGTTCAGGCTCTCATAGTGCCTCGTTTGCATCAAATTTTTATGCTATGGCTACATCTAGTCTCTGTGATAAGAATGAGCCTATTTTGTTTGATGAAGCACAAAATTCAAAAAACTGGATGGTTGCTATGCAATCTGAATATGATGCGATAATGAAGAATGGTACTTGTCTTTATGTGACTTGCCTCCTGGCAAGAAGGCCATTGGGACTAAGTGGGTATACAAGCTAAAGTGTAAGCGTGATGGTACAATTGACAGGTATAAGGCTAGGCTTGTTGCAAAGGGTTATGCACAGGAAAGAGGCATTGATTTTGATGAGAGCTTTGCACGTACTTGCCGAATGACTACTGTTCGTAGCATCTGTACACTTGCAGCTCATCATGGTTGGAATGTACATCAGTTGGACATTAAAACAACATTTTTGAATGGTGAGTTGCATGAAGAAGTGTATGTTTTTCAGCCCCGTTGCTTTGTGTAGAAAGGGCATGAAAACCAGGTGTGCACGTTAAAGAAGGCATTATATGGTTTAAAGCAAGCACCATGTGCTTGGTATGAGAAGATACATGCCTATCTAATTGCACATGGTTTTGAGAACAGTCCAACTGAAAGCACCTTATATGTTAATCGTGCTAATGATGTGCTTCTGATCATTGTTGTCTATGTTGATGACATGTTGCTCATTGGTCCTATTGAGAAGCATATTGTTAATTTTAAGGCTGATTTGCATGCTTCATTTGAGATGTCTGATTTGGGGCATTTGCATCACTATTTGGGAATTCAGTTTATGCAAGTTAATTGTGGAATTGCTTTGTGTCAAACGAAATATATTGACACATTATTGCAGTGTTTTGGCTGTGAAGACTGTAAGCCTATTGCCACTCCTATGGAGAGAGGTTTACGATTGAGTCTTCATGATGTTGGAGATGCATTTGATGGTGTTGTCTATCAGCAGGCTGTTGGATGCTTGATTTACTTATGCATTACTCGACCAGATATTTAGTTTTCTGTCTCACAGATGAGCAGGTTTATGCATTGCCCATGAGTCAAGCATTGGCAGGTGCTTAAGCGCATCTTTCGCTACTTGGGTGGTACTCGGCTACTTTGGTTGTTTTATCCCAAGGGGGGATCACTACCACCAGATTTGCATGCTTTTGCTGACTCTGATTGGGCTGGTTGCTGTGACACTCGTGTGTCCACTAGTGGCTTTTGCTTCATGCTTGGTAGCTCATGTATATCTTGGTTGAGCAAGAAGCAGCCTACTGTAGCCACTTCCAGTTGCGAGGCTCAGTATAGGGTAGCTTTCACAGCTACTGTTGAGTGTGTGTGGCTCAGATGCCTTATGGCTGATTTGGGTGTTGGTCAGTCTTCTGCCACCACCATCTTCACTCACAGTCAGAGTGCATTGGCAGTTGCGAGGAAACCTGTGTTCCATGCTTGCACTAAGCACATTGAGGTGCATTATCATTATGTCAGGGAGAGGTTCTCTGCTAGGGAGATCAGCTTGGCATATGTACCCACACAGGAGAATATTGCAGACCTTTTCATGAAGGCTCTGCCTAGGGAGAAGTTTGAAGCTTTCCGCAAAGCTTTGGGCTTACTTCCTTTTGTGGAGTGATTTCCACATAGCTTGGCACTTCCTTATACATGAGTGCCAGCTCCTTGTTCACCACATCACTCTCAGGGGAGATTTGTTGATATATTTAGGTAGTGATGTGTGTGAACACTCTCGGACTGCTTGGGCACTTTTTTCCCTCTTTAGGAGGTTTTTTCCCCCACCTTGTATATACGCCTATTGCCCTAAAGGCCTTCTTATCTTTGTACATTCTCTAGTAATACATTCAGTATTGTGTGTTGTGCTCCAAGCTTCTTCTTCTTCCTTGTGCTGTTCGCATGCTTCCACAGACATCTAACTCCAACACCAGCTCCCTATTCACCACATCACTCACAAGGGGATTTATTGATATGTTTCAATAGTGTTGTGTGTGAACACACTTAGGACCACCGAAATACTTTTTTCCTCTTTAGGAGGTTTTTTCCCTTGCTCATATATATTTCTATAACGCTAATGTGTCATTTATCTTTGTGCATTCACTTGGTAATACATTGTGTATTGTGTTGTTCTCCAAGCTTCCATCATTTCCTGTGTTGTTCGTGTGCTTCCATAGAGCTTGAACTTCAATAGATTATCAATCGAAAAATTGAGAGAATGAAACTAAATCATTGCTTACAAGAATAGAAGTCATTGACATAAAAGGAGTGTTATTCCACACATGTGAAAGACTTGAAGATGATATGTGTTTGTAAGTTGTGTCCCATTAGTTAAACAACATACATATTAAAGAGCTTCCTTGTACTACCATAACAATCTTGCTTCTATTACTCCTTTCACTTTGAAATGTAACTTCTTGGTGTTGGAATCCAAAAATGAGACAGAAAAAATTGGTTCCTAAGCAAAGAATTAATAAAAGGGATTTCTTCAACAACTAAATTAATGGTGTTTTCTTCTTCTCATTTGAGCATCAAAATTATTCTCCAAGTCATTTGCTCAAAGAGCTATAGAAATTGCAATTTCTTCACATCTGAATGATACAAGGAAACCAATATCAAAAGATAAAAAAGCAACATTGCTATGAACACTTGGTTGACACTTGAATTAGAGTAATGAATATCATCACAACAATTTGAACATTCTCTTATCACTCTCCAATTGATGGACTCCAACTCGGAGTGAAGCACTCGATAAATATCCTCCTACTCACCATGCTCTACGTCATCCTTCAAAGAAATGCACTCAAGAATGCAATGCTCAGTCTGTAAGGTCATCGGATTGGCATTATGTAATTCCTATTTTCCATTACAGCACGCACCGAAAGGTCGTAGCGAAGTGTTGTATCATTTTATCAATTAATGAAAAGGTGTTTTTGGTGGCTCTCCGGTAGCGAGGAACGGGATCGGCAGACTGTCTGTCTGGGCGATTTGCAGCTTGTGGAGATGCCCTAGTGCAGCATTCCTTACTTCTGAGTACTGTTACTTTTACCTTGTTAAGTTATCTTAATTGGTGATTAACGCAGTAATGGTATGTTGTCGATAATAAGTCTGTGCGATGTTAATTAGTAATTCCGGTGTTACGTACTGTGAAAAGCTTAACACGATTATGAACAGTAAACCTGTATAAAGAATTCGATACTGAACATTAATGTACTACTTGCTTGATAAGTTAAGTGGGAAAAATAAGATACAGGGCCTCTGATTTATCAGACCCCTACCATCCCCAAGAACCCGAAAAGAACTTAAAAGTGTCTGTGAAAAAAACGCACTTTTAACACGGGCGCCGTCTGTGGGAAGATGGCAATGGATTGAGAATAATTAGTAAGGTGGAGCAGTACATAAGGCAAGTGGTGCAGAGGTGATATATGTTGGTTACTCGGTCCGGCGAGTCGTATCCGAAGTATAGGAGAGATCAGCATCCCTGGACAGTACCAAATTTGTTAGGGACACCCCCAAGTGGTAGAACTGTAGGCCATTTAAACCCAGTTGCCGAAGAATCGGAGCCAGTTAGTCGAGATTCCGGTACCAGTTCGGTGATAAATGATGAAATTCCGGTAGATTCTGGTGTAATTCCGATGCATTTTGAAGAAGGTGCAGTAACTTCCAAGTGTACAGGGATGCAGTGCGCAATTGATGCGATACCATTTGGCCAAAATTTGTACCTTTCCGAGGATAGAGTGGTGGTACCCAGAGGGATCGTTACCGGAGGAAGTATACCCTGTTTCGGTGAAAGTTCGACAAGTTCCGATGAAAGTTCAGTACCAGTTGGTGGGAATTTATAGTTTTTTAGTGACAACGTGATACTCCCTGGTGGCTCTTTATTACGTACACCGCTATTCAGGGCAACCTTGCCTACCTTTGATACCAAAGCTGAGAATAGGCTATTTGATTTGGAAATCCATAAAAGACTGAATGCTATTTTCGAGCCGGAAGGTGAGCAATCTGATAATACAGATTTCGAAGGACAAGAGACACCCCCTCAGAACTCAGGAACTAGTAACGGTACCACTAATAGCACAATGAGTGGTCAACAGCAGTAACAACAACAACAACAACAACAGCAGCATCAGCAGCAACAGCCACCTCCACTTCGACCGGCTCCAACCGGGGTGACTTACACAAAGTTCGATGGATTTCCAGGTGACGACCCTGATGCACATGTACGAACCTTTGAGATACGCTATGCAGTGCTGAACCATCTGCCCGATCCGGCATACAAGGCCATTATATTTCAGGCAAGGTTAGTCAATGAAGCAGCGAGGTGGTTAACAGAGTATGATATCAACCATTTCGTTAACTATGATGCGGTAAGGGATGCGTTTTTACAGAGGTTCTGGTTGAAGAAGAATACCGCCGAAATCTTCGACTATTTGCAGAATAACCGACAAAAGCCGCACCAGACTGTCCAGGAATATGCCACATTGTTTAGAACCCATTTAAGACAACTGCCTCCGGCACATGCTAATTTACCGGATGATGTTATAACCCAGTGGTTCATTAACAGTTTGACCCCACAGCTAAGACAAATCATGATCATCTGCTGTGTGGGGGCCATGACACTAGATGCTGTTATTGCGATGGCCCTGCAACTAGAGCATAAAGTTGGGGGGTTCACCGAAGACTTGGAGGGGCTGAAAGCCAATAAGAATGTTATAGATGATCCGGCTAAACAAATATATTGCACCAAGTGCAAAAATCTAGGGCACACCAGTGCTGCATGTGCCCTTATCAAATGTATTGCACCATCTGCAACACAATCGGACACTCAACAGAAAATTGTGCGTATAATGCCAAGGTGCAGGGACGAGCAGCTGTAAATGCCATTATCCAGGAACCTGGGCAGCCCGCAACCCATTACGTGCCACCACAGATGCGAAACAATCAGTCACAAGGGTATAGAAATTACCCGGGACAGCGGAATACCAATTTCAATGCCAATCGATGGCAGGTGGGTACATCAGTGGACGGTACTTCTCTGCCACCACCTCGATGTCATTTTTGCGGTGAGAGATTGGCCACATCCGGAGATTTTGCAAGGATGCAGCAGAATACGATGAAAGGAAAAAGGAGCATCAAAACCCAATGACCAACATGGTCTATATTTCACCAGTGGAATCACAAGCAGCAGTGGTCCAGACAAGATCGGCTAAGCAGTTGCAATCAGCAGCTGAGGTATTCGAACCTAGTATCCTTGAGCAGCAGCGAATGTATAGCAAAGCTAGCCAATGGGCAGCTAAAGAGCCAACTGTGTTCCTCGATCCAATTCCGGTGACATAGGGTGCCCTGCCAATGGCGAGAACGATTGAACAAAATCCTAACCCAGTAACAACAGAACCATCATCAGAAGCGGTGAGGAGTACGATTCAAATAGATCAGGTATGGGAGATTGTATCTAAGGCTTCAATTTCACTCCCGTTGGGACAGTTGCTGGCATTGGTGCCAAGAGTTAGGCAACAATTTCAACAACAAGTCAGTCCTGGATCTCTCGGTACTCCGGCGACTGCAACAATACAACCGGAAACTCATTCTACGATGGATCATTTAGTCCCATTAATCACTGTCTGGCATAAAAATTAAAAGATTACTCAAGTGCTAATTGATGGCGGTTCGTGTGTGAACATAGCAACTACAACCCTCTGCAAGAAATCGGGGTGGACCCAAATCGAGCCCGTCCAGTTTTTTGTAAGAATGGCAGACCAATCCCGAGTCCATCCGGTGGGATTAGTATGGAATATCTCGATTACTCTGCAGGGTACCATGTTCAAAATGACTTTTGTAGCCTTAGAACTACCAGAATCCAGCCTCGACTACAATCTACTTTTCGGTCGGCCATGGTTGAAACAAGCCAAAGTTATACAGGATTGGTCAGCGCATGAATTGACTTTCAAAGATAATCACCATAAATATGTTGTTAAACTGGATGCCATCCAGCCTTGCAAGCTTCATGCCAGACCATATGTAGCGGAGCCGGTCCACATGTTGGATGGCTTATCTGACGATGAGGAAGAGGCGTTTATGAAGAATAATAAAGATCTGATCTCCTTAGGTACTGTAGATCTTCAATCAGTAGCGGACACGTGGAGTCCGGTAGCGTGTACGGTTGTTCCAGTGACCGGAGAGGCGGATGCAGATGATAGTGTTGCTATGGATGGAGCCACCCTACATCAACTTTTACAGTCAGCAGACGATCTGGTGAAATCTCGACAATTTTATGTTCCAGAAGACCAGTTAGTAACATATAATTTGGGTGATGAAGCTAACCCCCGACCTGTTAAGATTAAGGCAGGATTGTTTGAGGCATTCCAAGAAGATTTGATCCGACTCCTGCGTGAGTTTTCCGATGTCTTTGCTTGGGACTATTGCGATATGAAAAGTCTTGATCCGCAGATCTATCAACATCGGGTCGTGCTCAAACCAGAGGCAAAGCCAATTAAACAAGCCAGTTACCGAATGAATCCTAATTATGCCGCACAGGTCAAAGCAGAACTCGATCGGTTATTGAAGGTGGGATTCATTGTACCAATCGAGCACGTTGAATGGATATCTCCGATCGTGATTGTTCCAAAGAAAAATAAGCAGTTACGTATTTGTGTGGATTATCGGAAACTGAATGCGGCCACGGTACCTGATACATTTCCTCTCCCCTTTCTCGACACAATGCTAGACAGAGTGGCAGGGCATGAGATGTACTCCTTTTTGGACGGCTACAGTGGTTATAACCAGGTGCGAATGGCAGAATAGGACATACCGAAAATAGCTTTCATCACAAATTGGGGTGTTTATGCTTGTATGGTAATGTGGTTTGGGTTAAGGAATGCTCCGAGCACGTTTCAACGTTGTATGCAAGAAATCTTTTCACCCTACCTAACTACTTTTATGCAAGTATATCTGGATGACTTTTCCTTATTTGGGAAAATTGCGGCGCACCTGTATTATTTAGGGTGCTACTATTAAAAATGCCGCGAATACTGGTTATGCTTGAATCTGGCAAAATCTGTGTTTGCGGTCTCCTGTGGCAAACTCCTCGGCCATATTATCTCTGAGCACGGCATATAAGTTGATCCGGATAAGGTTGCAGCCATGTTGCAGGCACCAGTCCCTACAACACCGAAAGAAGTTATGCGCTTCCTGGGTCAAATCCGGTGGCATTGCAGACATTTATGGTGGTTAGCTCATTTATCAACGCCACTTAATCGGCTCAAGACAAATACTCTACGGCAGTACGAATGGACTCCAGGCTAGGGACGAATCTACAGAACCTCCTCTGCCGTCTACCTACTATGATACATTACTAACTTTCCTAACTGATGGGTGTCTTCCTTCTCATACTCCTCTTGCTCTGCGGCGGAAAATTGCAGTTTATAGTCGCAGATTCCGATTGATTGTAGGTCAGCTGTACTACCTAGATCATACTAGTGTCTTACTTTGTTGTATCCCACCACATGAAGCAGACTCGGTTATTGCTATGGCACATTCAATACCCTTCGGTGGACATTTTGCAGCCGATCTTACTCACCGGAAAATTCTGCAAAGTGGGCTTTGGTGGCCTACCATGTATAAAGATGTGACTCAGATTGTGCAGCAGTGTGATACTTGTCAACGGTCTGGATAGCCACTACATCGGCACTTTTTTCCTCTGCAACTTGTATTACCTTTGGAACCCTTTCAGAAGTGGGGTCTTGATTTTATTGGGTCAATAACACCACCAGGCACTCTTAGCAACAATCGATATATACTGACCTGTACAGATTATGCTACCAGATGGGCGGAAGCTTGGGCCTTACGGTCCGCCACAGCTATTTCAGTGGCAAAATGCCTGATGAAGGATGTTTTTCCGCGTTATGGATTACCTCTGGAACTTGTGACAGGGCACACATTTTACCAAGAATTTAATGCGAGTACTAACGCATACTTTTCAAATTCTGTATAAATTCAGTTCCCCATACTATCCACGTGCTAATGGTTTGGCTGAAAGCACCAATAAGACTTTGTTGACTATGCTTCACAAATTGATTGTGGAATCTCTAGAATGTTGGGATCAATTACTTCCCGTAGTTTTATGGGCATACTGGACTACATACAAAGTGGCAACCGGAATGACACCCTTCAAGCTTGCTTATGGGTTGGAAGCAATCACGTCGATGGAGATTGTAGTGCCAAGCCTACGCGTGCCCCTCACTCAAAAATTGTTGCCTGAAGACTCTTTGCCATTTCGGTTGGAAGCACTTAGAGCAGTGGATGAACATCGCTGGGAAAGTTTGCTGGTTCTTCAAAAAGTTCAGTTGCGGCAAGCCCGTACCCATGATCGTTTCCTCAAGACTCCAGTTTTTACGGTGGGCCAACTTGTGCTATTTTATAATGCTAAAGCGAATCGTTCTGCTGGGAAATTCAAATTACGGTGGTTTGGTCCTTATCGGATTAGTGAGCAAGTGGGACCAACTACTTTTCAGTTGACTACCTTGACCGGAGTTCCCCTTCCCAAAGTAATTAATGGTTCAAAGTTACGTCCATATCACCAACCGCTTGATCACCGCTGACATGTTTCTCGTTTTTCCACGTGTCACTTCTTTTCTTTTTATTTCCGTCTTTCGATCAAATATAGATTGTAACTCTCCTCGTTTTGATATCTAAATATGATTAATCATTGCCCTGTGTTACTGATTCTGCTCATGCATGCACGCCGTAATTATGGAGGTTATCATTTCAATACACGTGATGATTAGGGTTTTCGATCGCCTCACGTTGTCGTGTGTCTACTTAATCTTAATTCTTTCACTCTTAATCGTTATTGTGTCTGTGTGTTTCTGTGTTCTGTGGTTTCTGTGTTCGATGTGTTTCTGTGCTTTCGTGTGCGCATCATGGAAGCATTAGCCAATGTCGCTACCTTCCGTGAAGGACTCACCCTTGAAGTGAGTGAGTATCTGCGTATTCGTGGCCTCTTGAACTTCGCTGAATTGCCTTGGCATTTAGTGGAGTGTCATCCATTTTATGCACAGATTATTGCCGCTATCACTGCCACACCTGCTACGGAGCAGGATTGGCCTATTCTTTGTTTACCGACACGCGTAGTGATCACTCTAGCCTCGTTTGCTGTAGCATTTCATCTTCCCATGGAAGGCTTGGAGAATGGTCCTCTCCTTCCTGTCGCTACCATGATCGCATTATTTCCATGGCACTCATCTAATGAGTACGCCATTCTGTGTCGCCCTGATCTTGAACATACCGCATTACAATTCTTAGTTGTGATCTTGAATTTGCAGAAACGTACCTATGGAATTGCATGTCCTTTTTATTCGATGATTGATATGGCTTCTTGTGAGCCTGTCAATTTTGCCTCTTTTTATTTCCAGCGCATTCATCGTGAATGTGTTACGGTAATTAAACATGTTAATAAGGGTGATCTTCCACGCTCTCGTCTACCCCATATCCTTACCTTTCTTTTCCCGGTACTCCAAGCTGCGTAACCGCCTCCAACCGCTCCTATCTTGTTCCATGAAGACTCTGTTCGAGTGCTCGAAGATGAAGAGGAGGATGAAGATCTCTTCCAACTTCTTTGCCGGAAACGTACCCGTATAAGTCCGTCTAAGAGCCAAGTGCAAGGATCTAATGCCGCCCATGAAGAAGAAGTCTTCCACGACACCGCCACTTCTATCCATATTGATTCCTCCACCCAGTCTTCTCCAATCCAGCAACAGGAACAAAGTGCATCCACCACCGAATCTGAAGAAATTTCTTCTAAGGAGGATTCGCAGCAGCAAACCCAAGATGATGTGCAGGACATTGTTACTGAGATTGTCAATGAAGTGATTGCTTTGGTCGATGCTGTCATTGACCGAACTGAAGCGACCACGCAACAGACTACCGGAATCGTGCTGGTGCCCAACATGACTACTGTTGCACCAGTTGCCCCAGTCCAGCCTATTATTCCCGACGTACCCCCTTCTCCATCTTCTTCTCCCACTTATTCTCCCCCATCTTCCCCTCATCTGTTCTCTGCTTCTACATCCCAATCCCTTCCTACACTTCCTGCTCCAACCCCAATGTTTCATGAATTAGAGTCCATGGGTCCCAATTTTCACAATAGTTACCCATGCAATTGAAGATGGCAACAGATAGTATCTGTCAAGACTTACAGCACAAAGTGGATGTCTTAGAGGCCGACATTGCGCCATTGCAAGAAGAAACTAATGCGGTGAAAGCGGAAAATCATGCCCTACAATTACAGATTCAACAACTTCAAGCATAGATTGCAGAGCAGGATTCTTTGATTGCCCAAAGAGATGCAGAGTTGGCTGAATTAAAAGTCAAGGATGATTTGTTAACTGCTCGTGATGTAGAAATCTAGCAACTCACTTAGTTGGTACAAGATAAGGAGGATGCTCGAATCGCTCTCGACAACCTTTTGGAAGAAACGCGACTCCAGCTCGATGAAGTTGTGCAAAGAGGACAGGAGATGGCAGATTTAGCTAAACAAACTACTGTAGAACTTCAGACCGCAACTGCTGATTTATTTCAGGCGAACTTTGATCTTAAAGCCAAAACGACTCTGACTCTTCAACTTCAGAAGGAGATAGCAGGGATTAAGAAGGAAAGAGATGCATATTACGAGACTATTCAGTATCAAGCTCAAGAGCTGGAGAGAAGAGAAAAGCAGTTGGGATATCAAGCTGAGCGTCTATCGAGAATCGATAAACAAATTGAAGATATGAGACTGAGCCGTGACGCAGCCCTTGCCAATGATTTTTATTTGCAAGAGGCATTTTTGCAGACTCAGGCTGAAGTTTTGATGAGTCAAGTAATTGTAGCCAGTTCTGTACGCACAGACACACAATTAGTAGAGCTTGAAACCTTAAAGTTGATGTTGGATTCTTTAAAACAGAAAATTACCAGAACCTTCAAGTTAGCGAGAACCATCTATATACAAGGCATCGTAGACGAGCCTTAATTTTGTTTCCATTGCGGGTTCAAGTCCACCGTGCATGCTAGTGTAAGGTCATCGGATTGGCATTATGTAATTCCTATTTTCCATTACCACATGCACCGAAAGGTCATAGCGAAGTGTTGTATCTTTTTATCAATTAATGAAAAGGCATTTTCAGTGGCTCTCTGGTAGCGAGGATCGGGATCGCCAGACTATCTGTTTGGGCGATTTGCGGCCTATGGAGATGCCATAGTGCAGCATTCCTTACTTCTGAGTACTGTTACTTTTACCTTGTTAAGTTATCTTAATTGGTGATAAACGCAGTAATGTATGTTGTCGATAATAAGTCTTTGTGATGTTAATTAGTAATTCTGGCGTTACGCACTATGAAAAGCTCAACACGATTATGAACAGTAAACCTGTATAAAGAATTCGATACTAAACATTAATTTACTACTTGCTTGATAAGTTAAGTGGGAAAAATAAGATACAGGGCCTCTGATTTATCAGACCCCTACCATCCCCAAGAACCCGAAAAGAGCTTAAAAGTGTCTGTGATGAAAACGCACTTTTAACAAGTCTCAATGTAGATTGGTTTTTTTCCATTGCTTTTGCAAGAATGTATATAGAAATATGAGTTGGAGAGATGGTTAGGGTCCCTTTATAGGTCTCTGTAGCTCAGTGATGAGTAGCACCTCCTTTAATGTCAATCCGGGAAGACGTGAGGATGGTATGAAGACCTCGAGCAAGTGAAGGCACAAGTGCGTGAGTGAGAAGCACACTAACATGCACGCACATACACACACACACGCACACACGGTAAGGCAAAGAGTGAGAAGCAATGGAGTTCTTTAGATTACTTTCAAAAAGCTCTTACAAGTTCAAATCAATTATAAGCTAAACTCAAAAATGAGCTCTCTAGCTCTATTTATAGTTTTTGACTAGGTTTTGGCCATGTCCAGACTTAGTGTCCGGCCTAGTTAAAAATTAGGTTCTCTACCCTATTTGGAGGTTCAAACGAAGTCTAAAAAATGTGAAAACTGACAAGTAGGTACTTCTAAAGCTCCTCAAGCTCAAGGACTCCTTGGCTTGCAAAAATGGAGCTACAAAATTATGAAATGGTATTTATAATGATTGTTAGTGATGAGAATCACTGTTGTAAAGATGTTGATTTGGAAAAATTTGAAGGGCCTATCTGCCAGATTTGCGTCGACTACTCTGTCTACTTAATCCTTCACCTCGCTCTGACTCTCTCTGCTGGCTTCCTTGTCTAGTCAGTCCTTGGGTGCCCATACTGCTCTCAACAGCCCCCCCTCTCTCGCGTCTGTCGTCTTTGACAGACTCTTGTTGCTGGGAGTGCTGGATGTAATAGTCCACCACATGAGTGGCAAGTTGATGTTCTTGTATGCATAGTCCTCTAGCCAAATCTGTCATCATGTGATCCCAATCAATTGGTCCTGGAATGTTCGGATGTGGCAGACGTAAGTGATCTGCATGGATGGCTTGTTCTACTGCGAATAGATGTAGCAAATGTGTTGGTCTGGGAATGAAAATTTCCGAATGATATTCCCATAATCCCGTAGAGAACATTTCCTCAAATGTCTGCTTGAAGCATGCGGGTAAGTACTTTATTCGTGCATGCCAGGCAAAGATTATATTGACCGAGGGAGTTTGGCTCATGTCGTAGACTAAATCCTTATTACCTTGAGAGACTCCAGGGGCAGAGATGTATGGAGCTTGTACCTTCCGAAAGGTTTTGAAGACAATGCTCATGAGCTCGAATATTTTCATATACATTTTCGCTGCTATGTCGGGTACATTATTTAGACGTGTAGACCAGTGTCGAATTGTTGATATCATGTAGGCTACGGTTGGGGTCCCTCGAGGTGGAGCAAAATATGGATAGTTAACCCAAGCCGACCATTCTTTATTGTTGCGTACCTTGATTGCAAATGCTTGCCAGGATCTGCGACGTACCATTGGGCAATAGCATGGATTATACTTGTGCTCATCATCTCAGGGTAATCGGTTTGTAGACGTGCACGCCAATTAGGTTGGAAGATCGAGCCAGCACGGGCATCTGCCGGTAAGTCCTCTGGCTCAAATTGAGTGGCGAATGTGGGCTCCTTCCCTGTATGCCTTTTAACTTCTGCATTATAATCATGTAGCAAGACAAAGTAAGGCATGTATTGCGTCTCTGATGTTGTGATCAAACGTTGGTGGGATAGGTTCTGAAAGTACGAAGATCGAAGGACAGTTTCTTCCAGATTTGTGAGAGATTGAATTTGCACGGCAACGCGATCATCATGTGTCTTTCCTACTTTCTCGATCCTTTTAACCCAATCTGGAACTCCTATTTCTAAAGTGTCCTGTCCTTCCTCTGTTACCCGACCGCCGGGTGTGGGCATCGGCTCGTACGGCTCTTCATAGTTGTCATCGATGGGGATTTCCACAACTGTTTCAGGTTCTGGTTCTTCAGTGGGCGAGGGTGGCCTTTCATATGGTAAGAGGCGTGCTTGGAGTTCTACCACCTGTTTTCGGAGGGTCTCTACTTCTTCTGTAGAGTGTTGCAAGATTATCAGCTCTTGTTGAGCTGTGGGGGCACTGGCTATCTGCTTCTTAAGGTCCACACATTCAGCCTCTAGCTTTTCATATGACTCCAAGAAATTTGCATGTTCCTCGAGTAAGATGCGAATGTCTTCTGAGGGGACTGCTCGATACTTGGTAGGGCTAATGGTTGCTCCTGCAGTTCCTTCCATAGCTGCTTCAAAATTATCTTGGTTTTGTTGTTGAAGCCGCTTGTTTTCTTCTAATGCTGCTGCCATATGCTTCCTTAATAGCCCCAGGTTGCGTCTGAGTGTAGCATTAGATATCATTTGCGCCTGGAGCACAGTTTCTAGTTCCTTGATTGCTGTATCATCGACCGTCGATATTTTTGAATCCAATTCTGAGTGAGCTTGCTGTAAAGTGGTATGTTCGGTTAGGAGCGTTTGGTAATCAGCTTCTAAAGTGTTAACTCTAGCCTGTAGGCACCGAGATTCTGCTTGGAGGGCAACAGTGCGTTCTTCCAATTGATGGTATTCTTGTTGTAGTTGATGTGCACACTGAAGTAATGTAGTGAACGTGCTATTTACATTATGAGATGCAAGGGGAAAAGTTTGGAATGCAGGGGAGGTGGGAATGGGAAGGGAGGTAGTGAATGTTGTGTCTGCTAATGATGTGTTGAGTGGTGAGGTGGGGAGTAGTGGAGGGGGAGAGGGTGGAATTGTGGGGAGAGGTGCTGTGGTGGGTGAAATGTCCATTGGGTCAGACAGAGTGGTGTGTACAGGGGCTACCATGTAGGTGGGTATGGTAGGTGAAGTGATTGTGGTGTTCGTGTAGATTGATGTCGTTGCGAACATCGGGGAAATGTGTCTCTGAAACATTGGAGTGTTGATGGACTGCGCCACGAAGGATGGTTGTTGGGATGGTGTGGTTAGGAAGAATGAGGTGTAGGGGATAGATGGGAAGGGAGGGTCATGGAATGGAGGTATCCGTATTGGGGGATAGATTGGGAAACACAGGGTGCCTTCTGTGGGTGCAGGGTTTCCAACCACACTGGGAATTATGGGATGGCCAATTATGGGTTCGGAGGATAGAAGGGTTGAAGTGTACAAGGGATTGGTGACGAAAGAGAAGAGGGTGTCTTGTGAGGTGGGTTCTCGAAATGAGAATGATGTGAATGAGGGTGGGTTATAAGTGAAGATAGAGGTGATGACTGCCGTTTCTTCCATGGTGGGAGGTGGTGGTGGGGGTGGAGAAGGTGGTGATGGGGGGTGCTGGGGTGAGATGGGTGATGTCTGAACAAAGGTTTCAGTAGAGAGGTCAATGGTGGTGGTGGGGTTAGCTATGGCTTCAATGGTTACTTCTTGTTCTGTGACGGGCATCCTGATAGTCTTACCTGCTCGTGGTAATGTGTCAACTCTGCGTTTGTCATACCTCACGGACTGGCGGACTGTAGTGTGGACAGCCTCTGGAACTCCTAAAGATTCTGACACTAATTTGAGGGTGTCAATGAAATGTTGATCCACCCCATCATCTGATAGCATTTCTTGCATCAAAGCTTGACCTGACACAAGAGAGAGTTGATGCCTTTCTTGTACTGCTTTGATTGTGTCGTATAACCTTTGTAGTTGAGCTGTATATGCAGGTGCACCTACAAGTTCTGGCACTTCTTGTTGCTCATCTTGATGCTCTTGATCATAATCCTCCTCATCTTCCTCCTGCTCTTCATCTTCATCATCCTCTTCATCCACTTCAACTGTGGTGACAGGTACTTGGGAGGTTGTTGCCTGCGTTTGCACATTCTCCCCTTGTTGTGCCTCTTCTGCCTCCAGCTCTACATCTTGTAATAATTGTTCGAAATCTTCATTCGTGAGTTCTTCCAAAGGTGCACCTCTGAGAAATTCAAGATCGGTTGGGATGGGAGGGAATATCAAGTTAGGACCATCGGTGCTGCATCTTGGAAGTTGGAGTGTGAATGGTCGGACTCTTCGGGGTGGAGGGGTAACATCCGGTGTTAGGGTGGCTCCACGTGGTTGAGCACAAGGGACTTGGACAGTTCCTCTCATCTTCTTAGAAGGGGGTCTAGTGGATGTCCTGCCTCTGAACTGCTCTACTCGATTCCACATCAGGGCCTGTTGAATAGGGATGTCATAAGCCAGACATCTATAAATGATTCTAGTCAGAGCACAACATCCATATAACACATGCTTCCGCGGCCATCGTTTGTGGGCTAGGTGTATCTGGTCAATTATCCAGTGGGGTAAGTTGATGGTAAGGCTCTGTGTCTCTGCCAGATACAAACTAAACCATATCTTTTTGGGTGGCATGGTGAATCTATCTTGGGCAGGAAAAGAAAACTGTTGCATGCACATGCGAAGGTGGATTGCAATATTAGGCGTCATGGCCACCATGTCCTTGAGCTTGGTGAGGCTTCAATTCTTCATGTAATCAGGCACTAGGGTCTCCTTCTCTGTTGGAATATGCATTCCGCGCATATCTAGGGCCTCTCTCACCAAGTTGTTTGATAGCCTAAACCTCTTGAGCTCATTTCCCTTTGTCAGAGATGGAAGCACAAATGAGCTTGCGCCTTTTGGGTTCTTGTTTGGAGTCAAGGTGTTGATGAGATAGTAGCATCGCATGAAGTCAGGCTTTGGGAGCCGGGCACTGAAGTATGCACCCAATCCTGCCTTCTCCCATACCGGACGTAGGCCTTCTGCATTTTGTAACTTCTCGAATTCCCTCGTAAAGAAATGGTATTTACCTTGCTTCCCATTGAATTCCATCTGCTGCAAAGCTTGGGCTCTAGTGACCACTTGTATCGGTGCAGTGGAAGTGACACTTCCTGTGGAGTCTACCACTAACCCAATAACATTAATGGGAGTGATTTTTGGCATATTGCTGGGATTCTTTGGACAATCTCGTAAGAGATGCTCCTTTCCACACTCCTGGCAATAGCACTGGATCGTCACTGACGGGGGTTGTGTAGGTGGAGGCAAGGGACAATCACGAATGAGATGATCTCCCTGACATCTGTAGCATGGTCCTCTAGGGAATGGGGGTCTTACTTGCCTAGGTTGAGGTCTAGAGTTGGGGTTTGCGTACATGACATTAGCATACTCTGGCTCCCAAATAGGTTCACTCGGTTCCTCACTGTAGTAGGACTCACCATGTTCAGGAGATTGCATGTAGTAGGCCTGAGGGCTGTCAATATGCATCGAATCAAAGCTATGGTCACTCGGGTCACTTTCAGAAAGCAATGGTGTTACAGGGACTATGGCTCTATTCAGGTTTTCTTCTGCAGCAGCATACTTTACCAGGATCACATTAGTGGGAGCAGATGGTTGCTGTGCTAGCATTGGCTGGGGTCTCAGCTGGGTCTGATATTGCGGTTGGTAATTTTGCTGAGGCCTAGTATACTGTTGTGGTGGGTATTGACTCTGATATCTGCCTTGTTGAGGGTATGGCTGAGGGTGGGTTTGCCTAACAGCTTGCTTATTGTATGGGCAGTCTTGTGCGGTGTGATTTGTGTATCTTTGTTCTATGGTGCAGTACTGGCTACTAGGATTTACTTGGGGTTGAGCCATAATGGGACATACATTTGCCATATGGTCACCTCCACAAGTATAGCATCTTTTTACTGGGGCGAACCTTGGGATTTGTTTGCTAGAGACATCTAGTTTTTGTGCCACTTTCGCAGCGAGTTCCTCAATTGATGTGGATTGCGTGGAAGAGAGGCTAGAGGCACTATCTGAATCTTTGTATATCTTGGAAAGCTCTAATTCCTCCCCTAGGTTATCCTCGATGTCAATGCACATGCGTACACACTCTTCTATAGTCCTAGGGTCCTTCAGATACACATATGACCTCAATTTGGTACTTAGCAATCCATCCAAGAATAAAGCCACTTGCTTAGCTGGTGTGGCTAGCTCCAAAACAGGGCATCTTTCAAGGTATTGCCTAAATCTTCTTCCTGCAAGTCTCACAGTCTCTTGAGGGGTTTGCTTGAAGCTTTGAATCAATGAGGAGGTATTATGTCTTATGCCACTCTTAGAGAATTCAATAATGAAAGCCTCTAGGAGTTGGTCTATACTCTTGAATTGTCTCTCATTGAATGGTTGAAACCACGTAAGGGTTGTGTTCCTAAGGGTTAGACCAAAGGCATTGTACTGTGTGAATAGATCCTCCACTTGTTCAGCTCTCAAGACTGGCCTGAACTCAGCCACATGATCGTAGGGATCTCCAGTGCCATCGAAGTAGTTTTTCATGGACTTAACTAGTTGGGTCGGTCTCAGAGTCCTCGTGTGCTCTCTTGGTCTTGGTAGAGGGAATTCATCCGCATTTCTTCGGTTCCCTAGGGCTCTATGTCCCTCAAGTTCCACTCTATTTGTTTCCGTTCTCATGCTTCCTCTTCCCAAGGAGTTGGCAAAGCTTACCTCAGGTCTGTCTCTCTTTATGTCTCTCTGAACTCCATGAGCATGGGACGTTCCAGCTCCCAGGTGGCCAGAGGACACATTCGATTTTGGTTGGGGGAAAATAAACTCACCCATCCTAGTGTAAGCATGTCTATCATGTTCTGTAACCACAAAGATCCTTTTTGAAGCGTGATCTAGATAGGTCACTCTGCCTGGGCTATCTGGATCTTTAAACTCATAGATCATGATTTTTCCTATATCAATTGGCCGATTAGATTTATACCTCCAAAAGGCTTTGTCAGTCTCTTGGTTCAGAAGCAGATCTATGCTCTTGTTCTCCTGGGGAACCCACTCGGGATTGAGGATTCTAGTAAGAACAGATTTCCCTCGAGGGGTCCTGGGCTCCCCTCCTACGTTCCCTTGTTCTAGGTCATCTATGTCCATCTCAGGGATCACATTCCCGAATTCATCTGTCCTCTCCGGTGACTAGTGACCACGTATATGGTTCCCTCTTTATCAAGGTATGCACCATTTTCAAACTTGACAGCAGGGTGCTCTAGCCCAATAGATTGGTCTGGGTTTTTTATTTGGACCACGGATCTTCCTAGGCCGTCCTCATAGATGCTAGCACCTAATCGGTTGGTCCTAAGGTATTCCAGCTGCGTCTTGTACGGGCCTTCTACCCTGTGCAAGTATGGCACTCCTGAACTTCCCGTAGGTCGGTCCATGCCTTGAGACATCTCTGATTCACTAGTCTCAGAGCTAGGGTAGTATGAGTGGTGGCTCAACTGCTGGGCCCAAGACCTAGCAGTGTGGTTGACACTAGCCTCTGAAGACCTAAGACTTTGTCTATCTCTCCCTAGATGTTGCCCTGATCTAAGGTTCATAAGCCTAATTGAATAGCCCAGATTTGCCCAAGTACAACCTCGTTGCTGAGTTCTTTTGTATCAGCTACTTGATTCTTTTTAGTGGTTACGGTGTTTATGCTCGTGTCAAAAATCACGTCGTCAAGAATATTTGAGTTAATTTTCGCATTGTAAGTTGATCGTTCCACGTTAGATTCTTTCCTTTAAGGTTATCGCATCACGAAGAGATTATGTTTAATCTTGAACTTGAGTGCATAGGTAGTCTTCAACTTGATTGATGCCTATCGTTGCCCTGACTTACTCCTAGCACTTCCCGCACGTAGCCTAAGCTACGAATTAATAGAGGGTGTTGAGGATTTTCCAACCTTGAGTTTCTTTCCTTGTGTTGTTGCCCTGGTGTGCCTAGGATGTGTGTTCCCAAGCTTGCACTTACTCTTGCTTAGAATGCCCTCAAGTGCTCTTACTGGACCTATAAAAGTCCCACGGTTAGCTCAAGACTTAGATTCAAATGACACAATAGACCACTTTCATGCATGTAACTCACAGACCAAATTATCCTTTGCCTTTATGGAAAACAATCCCAAGGATCCCTCAGTTTTCCTACCTCGGGGTATGATCAACTTCAAAATACCCTATCTAATAATCCTGATATTAATTTTCACATAACCAGTGGAAGTTTTGGTTGTACTCCCCACGCGCTTTCCAACAAAACAAGAATCACAGCAAACGGATTTCGTATGAGAAGAAAGTTATGTCAGTTCAGGCTTCAAGGATTAAAACAGGGTTCAAACAGTCCAACAAGGCAACAGGTTTTCCTCGGGTTATTTGCCTATAGCCTCCTTATGTGCTCTAGAGTCCATTATCCATGTCCAAAATTAGCCAAAATCTTCAAATAAAAAAAAACCCTAAAAATTTAGCCGAAAATGGTTGTCAATCGCGATGGACTGGGCTGTCAATCGCGATGGACTGGGCTGTCAATCGCGATGGACTGGGCTGTCCATCGTGGCCTGTCAATCGCGATGGACTGGTGTCAATCGCGATGGACTGGTGTCAATCGCGATGGACACGTATCAGTCGCGATGGACAGGTATCAGTCGCGATGGACAGGTATCAGTCGCGATGGACAGGTATCAGTCGTGATTTTTCTGTCAGTCGCGATGGACAGGGGTGTCCGTCGCGATGGACACGTGTCCATCGGGGTCTATCAGTCGCAATGGACTGGCTGTCCGTCGCGATGGACAGTGTCAATCGTGATTGATGCTATCAATCGCGATGGACAGAGAAAATGCAAATTTTTTTGAAATTTTTGTGGATTTGTGAAGTGCAAGGTCTCTAGTCTACTATGGTGCACTCAGTTTTACCAAATGATTAAGTTTTCTGTCAATCGCGATTGACAGAAACTTGCGACACAGAGACAGTTCTGCACATTTCCGTACCTGCGCAACGTGCTGGGGATGATGGGATAGCCAATACCTGCAAGCAAACTCAAGAAACATGCAAAAAATAGCACACAACAGTTCGCTCTCTCGCTCTCTCTCACAAGTGAAATGAGGGAAATGAAAGGAGGAAGGAGATATAGTAAAAAAACTGAAATTTTTGCGATGATGGAGATGGAGGTGGAAGATGATGATGATGATGATGATGATGAAGTAAGGACGAGAAAAATAAGGAAAAGTAAAGAAATTACCTACAACGCCAACGTCACAACTCTACGTCT
The DNA here is from genome assembly GCA_020310875.1 of Ceratopteris richardii. Lineage (NCBI taxonomy): Eukaryota > Viridiplantae > Streptophyta > Polypodiopsida > Polypodiales > Pteridaceae > Ceratopteris > Ceratopteris richardii. Next base: position 95,135,016 of record CM035412.1, on the reverse strand, counting down.
TACCATCACACGCTCGTCCTCAAAGCTCGATACCCGGCAACGGGGCCAAAATTTGGTGTAGCTTAGTGATGAGTAGCACCTCCTTTAATGTCAATCCGGGAAGACGTGAGGATGGTATGAAGACCTCGAGCAAGTGAAGGCACAAGTGCGTGAGTGAGAAGCACACTAACATGCACACACATACACACACACGCGCACACACGGTAAGGCAAAGAGTGAGAAGCAATGGAGTTCTTTAGATTACTTTCAAAAAGCTCTTACAAGTTCAAATCAATTATAAGCTAACCTCAAAAATGAGCTCTCTAGCTCTATTTATAGTTTTTGACTAGGTTTTGGCCGTGTCCAGACGTAGTGTCCGGCCTAGTTAAAAATTAGGTTCTCTACCCTATTTGGAGGTTCAAACGAAGTCTAAAAAATGTGAAAACTGATAGGTAGGTACTTCTAAAGCTCCTCAAGCTCAAGGACTCCTTGGCTTGCACAAAATGGAGCTAAAAAATTATGAAATGATTGTTAGTGATGAGAATCATTGTTGTAAAGATGTTGATTTGGAAAAATTTGAAGGGCCTATCTGCCAGATTTGCGTCGACTGCTCTGTCTACTTAATCCTTCACCTTGCTCTGACTCTCTCTGCTGGCTTCCTTATCTAGTCAGTCCTTGGGTGCCCATACTGCTCTCAACAGTCTCTATGTAGGAGATCATCAATTGGAGATTCTCCTACATCGGTCCTTTGAGGAGAAAGTGGAATTCTAAATACAATAGAGCTAGCTTTGTCTAGGTCCTTACCTCTTTTGATTCTTCCAAGATCCACGGAAGCTATGAACATCTGATATTGATGGGCGTTAGCTACCTCTTGTGAAAGATTACGCTCTTTTTACACTACTTTGTAAATGTATAAATAGACTTTTGTGCAACCGATGATCCTTAACCATCCTAATGCTAATGAATGGTGCATTAGATGAGAAGTGGTAGTAAAAAGGTCCTTTGTACTTCTATGTCTAGCATCTTGTATTAGAGCTTAATTTGGTATTGCTCACTATCTCGTGATTGTAAGTGCATATTTTCCATAATCCAAATATTCCATGAGGCATGATGTCAAATGATAATACCTATTATGTAAAAATATCCCAACTCTCTCTCTCTCTCATCGTCTCCCTGTCCTTCTCCCTCTCTCTCTCTCTCACACACACACAAACAAATTTGAGCTAGAAAGATGCAAGTGGGCTGAGGGATTGAATGGGTTCAAGGTATAAGAAAGGTCAAGTTCATTGTATTTCGGGGCTCGAAAGGCTAAAAGGCATCATGTTCAAAAGTGAAAGTTTTCATATTTTTTCTAGTCTTTTAAAGTAAGAAATACAAGTCTACTTTTACAACCATGAAAAGAAGACATGATGAGACAAGGATTGGTCAAAGACATGGATATAAGTGATTTATAATGCGTCATGAGCATAATGAAGTGTCACCGTTTTTTAACCAAACTTTTCTCATCCTTAAAAAAAAGATTTTTCAATTAATCTGATTGAAGGCATACAAGCTCTTGTAATCTAATGTTGAGCTACATGACTCTTCAAACCCTAACATATATTACTAGTTATAATGAAATCATCTCAACACTTTCCTTGCACGTATGAATGTAATGGTGCTCAAAGGATACATGCAATTTTCAAGCCTTGTGTTTGAATCGTGATTTGGACTTTGGCTAATCATTCTTGGTTTTAAAGAGATTTTTTGAGTAATTCATTCAAATATTATTCAACACCTATGTGCATGGAACATGAGAGAAGTGGTTGAATAGAAAAGTATTAGCAAAATTTAGTGAATGCAAGAGGAGGATCTGTGTAAAATTTACATTGAACTTGTTGACATGAAAATGAGATACAACGATAGTTGAGAATGAGCCTTCTAAAGTTTGTGTGTACTTTTTGCCTTGTGGTTACCCATACGTAGAAAATGTGCAGACATTTGATGTGCTTGACACTAGACACACATGTGAGTTGAAAATGGAAAATATTTGTTTTGATACTCGTTCCTCTTTCATTTTGACATAGTGACTTGAACATATTCCAAGTTTGAGAAATTAAAGAGAATATCAGCCTTCTTGAACTTGAGGGGAGGTATCCATTCTATGCAAGTGGGTGCCATGACCATAAAAAATCAATATGTTAGTTTTTGGGACTGCATTATTGCTCCTTATTTGTATGAAGTGAGGAGAGGTATCCATTGTATGATACTCATTCCTCTTTCATTTTGACATAATGTCTTGAATGTATCTCAAGTTCAAGAAACCAAAAAGAATATCAACGTTCTCGAACTTTAGGTGAGGTATCTATTGTATGCAAGTGCATGCTATGACCATAAGAAAATAATATGTTAGTTTTTGACACTATAATACTGCTCCTTATTTATATGAATTTTCACCCATTTGCAAATGGAAACCTTATGTTTGCTTTTGAAAGGTCATATTTCATCAAACTTTTCCATACTAGTACCTTGTGCTTATTCATATAGACGATTGGGATTACACTTCATAATTGAGATAGACCATTGATCTTTCTAATGACATTAGGAAACCCTCCTTTGAAGCCAATATCTTGGTTATATAACATTTAGTGTATAGGTTTTGATTTTGTATTTGGAATAGAAAAAAACCAATATATTTATTCATAAGCATACATGAAAAACAAGTGAAAAATGGTCCGAAACATGTTTATAAAAATACCAAAGTAGTCAATAGAAAAACAAATAGTTGATTAACTTGAAATTGAAATTAATATTTAGATTCATCTCACCTCAGCATCCCCCATCACCACCTTCTCCACCCCCACCACCACCTCCCACCATGGAAGAAACGACAGCCTACAAAACGGTACTCCAAGCCACCCCCTTTCAGATGGTATTTGGCCAAAATGCAGTGCTACCGTTGGACTTCTTGATACCTACATTGAAAGTGGCACTAGAGCATGAATGGATGGGTCATGAACATAAGTGTCCGCATCTCTTTTAGACACCACTTAAGCGACCATCTTATCCCAAAGTCTGTCACATCTAATCTAGAAGCTAATCAAGCTATGTTCAAATTTTCAAGGTATAATTCCTTTCAGGTTGTGTGTATGATCAATAGGAACATGTATATGTAAAGTTTGCAGGTAGAATTCTCAGAGTCGCATACTTTTTTGTGTTAATATTTTTCTTGGATCTCAGTGCACAGTGTAAAGTTTTTATGATTGAGCACTCAAAATCTAAGCTGGAAGGTAAGGAAGCTATGGCTAAAAGCATTTAGAAAAACAGGACTTGTGCTATGAGAAATCAACCTTAGAAGTTGACTATGTCAAAGTCGCTTGTTCAAAAAGACAGTTTCTAACATACCTTTGATCTTAATGATCAAATCAGAGTTTTAATGATTTTTTTTGAAGATCTAATGGATGATATGATTGCACAAAAGGTAGTGTGGAGGTATGTATATCATTAGATTGAAGAAATTTGAAGATCTGTGCAGGTAATGAAGTTAATCTCTGAAGCAGACTTCTTGAAGAAGAAGAAATTTCAGTCAGAGAAGTGATTGTGAATGATTTTGTAAATCAAGGTAACATTTGTGTAAAGTTTGGACTATGATTGATATAGAGGTGTTCTTAAATCAGTATAGATCAAGCCTTTGGAGATTTAGAAGTCTCCAACAGTGGTATCATAGCAAAAGGTGCACTATAAAGTGAAGTAAAGAGCATTGTAAGTCCCAACTGCTGCAGGCATTCAAGTTTCTTCTAATTGAAGATGGACAAGATCAAAGTCTTGAAGACAACCTGAAGAAGTGTGAAGATTGAGCTCGAAAGGATATGAAAGATTGAAGCTTTACATTAAAGGTACAAAGGATATTCATTTATCTTAACATTTGCAGAAGACAAAGATCAAAGATGGGATAAAGCTTGCAAATCGATAAGCTAGATAGGGAGAACTATCCAGCTTGGTCCATGAAGATGGAGGCACACTTCATGAGTAAGGATTTGATGGCATTCATTACAGGAGAAGAAAAAAAGCCTGAGTTTGAAGATCCTAGTGTTCCAACTAGAGAAGAGCTTGCAGATTTGAAGAACTCAATGAAGAAGGATGCTCAAGCTAGGAGCATCATTTACATGGCTGTAAATGATTATCTTCTACCTCATATTAGAGGATTAGAAAGTGCAACAGATGTGTGGAATGCTTTGGAAGAGCATTTTCAAAATACAACTAAGTCAAGGAAGTCCTCATTATGGGCTAAGTTCACAACCTTCAAGAAGAAGAGCACACAATCAATTTTTGATTATGTGGCAAGAATGAAGGATATTGTAGATAGCTTGGGAGCAGTAGATGAAGATATTGAAGAGGATAAGTTGGTAAGACAAATACTTACATGTCTGAGAAGAGATGAGAAATGGAAGCCTTTCATAGTGTCCATAGAATTGTCATTAGATCATTTTATTCCTGATCTTAATCAATTGCTAGAACACATGCTAACTTTTGAGCAGGACATTAGGGGAGATAATGATAGGAGTGCAAGCCAAGCTATGTACTCCAAGGATAAGATAAAGAAAGTCAAAGGAAAGCAGTCAACTGATGATGAAGGTTCGTCAAGCCAAGTTAATTTCACAAGATGGAAGATGAATTCAAGAGGTAAAGAAAGAGGAGGTAAGAATAAAGATAATGATAGAGCTTGTTGGATTTGTTGCAGAACAAATCATTTGGCAAATGATTGTTGGTATAACAATCAAAATGGTGGAAGTCATAATTAGAGTTTCAATCAAAGAGGTAGAGGAGGCAGAAATCAAAGAGGTAACTTTAGAGGAAGAGGTGGTAGGACCTCATATGCTAGAGGAGGTGCAAGAAGTTTTCAACCTCAATCCTATTATAACAACTATTATAAGTATGCATTAGATCAGAAGGACGACATGACTCTCATTTTGAATGCAACACATGAAGCAATAGGAGAAGATCAAAGGGTATTCTATATTGACTCAGGATGTAGCAATCATCTGAGTGGCAACATATCATTGATGACTGATATGGAAGCAAAGGTGAGTGGACATATAGTTCAAACAGGAGACAACACCAAGCATAAAGTGGAAAGCATTGGATCAGTGAAGACAAAGAGTGGAAGCACACTCTTAAGCAAGGTACTTTATGTTCCTACTATTCCTAAAAATTTGATAAGTGTAGGACAAATTGTGGAAAAAGGATATGAAGTTAGATTCACAAATAATGGTGTTTATGTGCAAGATCCAAATTAGGGATATAGAAGCATCATTATAGGTCAAAAAGAAGGAAGAATTTTTACTCTCATGGTCCAACGTAATGTGGGACATGCATTCTTTAATTATGGAAGTCAAAAGATGTGTGAGTTAGACCTATGGCATAAAAGCTAGGTCATTTTAATGAGAGAGCTATAAAAGAAATTTCAAAGAATGATGTAGTGCTTGGAATGCCAAATGTTGAAGTTCAACACATGGTATACAAGTGTGAATCTTGTCAATTAGGTAAAGCTCACAGAAGTTCATACAATAAACGAGGATACAAGTATTCAAATTTGCTTGAATTGGTTCATATAGATGTGTGGGTTCCTTCAAGGGACTATAGCATAAATGGATCCAGATATTATGTGTTGTTTGTTGATGATGCAACAAGATAGACACTTTATGTAATCAAGGACAAGTCTGAAGTGTTCAAGACATTCAAACATTATCATGCTTATGCAAAATGGATTACAGGACAAAAGCTCAAGAGGTTGAGATCAGATGGAGGGGGAGAATATTTTTCTAAAGAGTTTGATGATTATTTGTGGAATGCAAGTATAAAAAGAGAAGTAACTTGCAGGTACTCCCTTCAACAAAATGGAGTTGCAGAAAGAAGAAATAGAACTCTTGTAGAGTTTGCAAGATCAATGATGAAAGAGAAGAATTATCCAAATTACTTATGGACAGAAGCTATCAACACTGCAGCATACCTTGTGAATAGGTTACCCTGCAAAGCTTTGGATGGTAGAACACCTTATGAAGCATGGTGGGGTAAGAAACCTACTCTTGATCATTGTAAGGTATTTGGATGTTTGGCATATGGTTATGTTCCTTCTCAATTAAGACATAAGCTAGATCCCAAAGTAGAGAAGTATGTGTTTATTGGGTATGATGATAGACAGGTGGGTTATAGATTGCGGAGTCCATCTATACAGCAATTTCTTGTTACAAAAGATGTTACATTTGATGAGCAAAGCACATGGTATACAAAGTCAACAAATGATCATGCAGATGTTGAAGAAATACAAAGGAAAGGGAAGACAAAAGTAAAAGTGTATGAAGAAGATATTGATGATGATGATGATTGTAAAAGTAAATTGCAGGGCAATGATGAAGATAGACCAAGATTTGATCTAGAATCAAATATAGCTGAGACTTTAACAACAAAAGATTATGCTTATATTGTGAAGACAGAAGAAGATCCAACCACATATGAAGAAGCTAAAGGTAAACGGAATTGGGAAAAGGCAATGCAAGAAGAGTATGATGCTCTACTTGAGAATGAGACATGGGAATTGGCGCCAAGGCCGAAGACTCATTTATTGCAAGAAACCTGGACATTTAAAAGCAGCATGTTATAAAAGGATTGCAGCAGAAAAGAAAAAGGCATCAGGTAATGGTGCAGAAGATGATAAAAAAGGGAAATATCAAGGTGATTCTTATGCTTGTATCACCATTGACGAAGTAGATTTTGATCAAGCAACTTTACAAGTTCTTTCAGCAAGTCCTTGGATATTTGACTCAGATGCTACAAAGCATATGACAGGTTGCATAGATGTGTTTTCTTCTGTTTCCTATTCTACAAGTATAAGAGTTACTATTGCAGATGGCAATGATTTGGATGTTGTAGGAATAGGAACATTAACCCTAAAGTCAAGAGAAGGTGGTAATTTTCAGATTTTAGATGTTTTATACATACCTGAAATGAAGAAGAATCTGCTATCTATATCTGCATTTATATGTGATGGTTTTAAAGTTGTATTTGAGAGAGATCTTTGTAAGATTTTATCACACAAATACAATAAGTGTATTTTACAAGGTGAGCATAGAGGAGGGATCTTTGTTTTGTAAAAAATCAGTCAGGCATATGCGGTCAAATCTTCATCATCGGTGGAAGATATGAAGCTATGGTGTGAGAGATTTGGACATATTAGTTTTGGAGCTCTCAAAAGTATCAAAGACAGAGGTATGGTTGAGAGTTTACCCTCATTCAAGCTACCAGATGATTCAGATATATGTGAAGGTGGTCTTGAAGGTAAGATGCATAAACTACCTTTTAAGAAACATGGTCATATTAAAGCTACCAGGAAATTGAAGATTATTCATTCAGATGTGAATGGACCTATGAGAGCAGACTCTATTCAAGGCTTCATGTATTTTGTTCTATTTGTTGATGATTTTACGAGATACTCATGGATCTATTGTCTTAAATTGAAGTCAGAAGTCTTTCCTATGTTCAAGAAGTTTGTAGCTATGGTTGAAAATAAAAGTCAGGGAACTATCCAGATTCTCAGAAGTGATAGAGGTGGAGAGTACTTGCCAAAAGAGTTCCAGACATTTCTTGATGAGAAAGGTATAACTCGACACCTTACTATTGCTTATACTCCTCAGCAGAATGGTGTTGCAGAAAGAAAGAATAGAGTACTTGTTGAAATGATGTAGAGCATGATGGCGTCCAAGAAGCTTTCACCTAAATTCTAGTTTGATGCAGTACATACAGCTAATTACATTTTGAACAGGTCATCTACAAAAGCTTTAAAGGTAATCACACCTTATGAAGCTTATTATGGTAGAAAACCTAATGTGAGTTACTTCAGAGTGTTTGGATCACTTTCTTATGTACATGCTGAGAAAAAGAATCGAGGCAAACTAGATGTAAAGGCAAAGAAAGTTGTTTTCATTGGATATCCTATTGAGAGTAAAGGATACAGGTATTATGTTCTAGAGACAAGTGAAGTTATTCTTTCACATAATGCTTATATTGCTGAAAATAAGGTTTATGATAAAGAAGCAGAAATTTCGGAGTTCGTTAGTGAAAATGACTATGGATTTTTTAGAAAGATTCTAGATATACATGTTTAGCCATATCAGGAGGGAGTTAAAATTCCTAGGATTCAAGAAAAAGTTGAAGAAAGAGGAATTTCACAACCTTCTATAGAGTCAGTTCCACAAGAGACTTTGATTCTAGAAATGGAAGAAGTTAGAGTTCCAGAAAGTCCTAGTACCTCGGAAGGACAAGTTCCAGAATCTGTGGAAGCTGAAAGTTTAGAAAGAGTTTCACCACTATTTAAGGATACACCTACGTGGTTATATTAGACTTGGAAAGATAGTGGTATAAAGACTTTTACTGGAAGAACAAGGATTCAGACTAGACAACAACAACAAGATCATGTAAGAACAACAAGTCAGACTAAACAACAACAACAAAGAGATCATGTAAGTTTTGCTGAAGACTTTGAGATTCATGATATTTTAGCACTTACGACTGTTGAAGATGAACTTGCATGTGTTAAAGATGCACTTAACATTCCTATTTGGAGAAAAGCTATGCAAGAAGAGATTGATTTTATTCATAAGAATCAAACTTGGCAACTATGTGAGTTACCAGAGGGAAAGAAGGCTATAGGTGTAAAAAGGATCTTCAAAATCAAAAGGAAAGCAGATGGTACTATTGATAGATACAAGGCCATGGTTAGTTGTCAAATGATATGCACAACAAAAAGGTATTGATTATGATGAGACATTTGCTCTTACGTCTAGGATGACTGTTATTAGGTCAATACTTGCTTTAGCAGCACATTTTGGTTGGCGTATATATCAACTTGACATTAATACTGCTTTTCTAAATGGTGATTTACATCAGGATTTGTATATTCAGCAGCCAGAAGGTTTTGAAGAGATAGGTAAAGAACACTTAGTGTGTAAGTGTTGGAAGCAGCCAGAGGCATAGAAGACGCGGAAGCATGTAAATACGGAGCAGGAAGCTAGTGGAATCTTTTTTCAAAGAATCATGTTTTAGAAACACTTTTCAAAAACCTCCAATAGTGATTTTTATCACTATTGTAACATATGTAACATAGAAAAACCCTTTTTTTAATTTCTAGCTCCATTTTGTGCAAGCCGAGGAGTCCTCGAGCTTGAGGAGCTTAGGTAGAATGAGCGTATCAATTTTCGTTATTTTTAGACACCGTTTACCCTTCCAAATAGCATCTAGGACCTAATTTTTAACTATGCCGGTCACTAGATGTGAAACCGGTCAAAACTAGTCTAGAAACTATAAAAAGAGCTAGAGAGCTCCTTTTTGAGGTTAGCTTGTTGGAGTAGAGAAGAGCTTAGAGCTATTTTGAGCTTGTAAGAGTGTTCTTGAGTAATAGAGTTAATTTCTCACCTTCCATTGTGTCTTGCTTGTCTCTTCGTAGTGTGTGTGTATGTGTGTGTGCATTTCTATGCTTCTCACCTTCACTCTCACTTCATCTCACATTCACGATCTTCATATCACTCCTATCTCTTCCGCGGATTGACATTAAGGAGGTGGAGCTTCTTAACGTGGTACTTACCATTGTGTTATAGCAACACCAAATTTTGCGCCGTTGCCGGGGATCGAGTCTAGGACAAATGTGTGATGGTAAGAGTATAGCAAGAAGTAGCGTTGGAAGGTAAAAATTTCAGTTTTTGTTGTTGTTTTTACTTAGTTTTTAGTGTTTTTCACCTCCCCCGCACTCCATCTTCATCACCGCATCATCATCTTCATCTCCAAAAAAATCAGAAAATTCACCATATCCACCCATTCTCCTCATTTCCCCTCATTTGTGCATGCGAGAGAGTGAGAGAGAGCTTTTGTGCTTGCATGTGCTTTTGTTTTCTTGAGTTTTCTTGCAGTTATAGAGCTCCAGTGCATCAGGAAAGCTTGGAAAAGGTAAAATTTTCAGTTTCTGTCAGAAATTTCCGACTGTGTCAGACCATCGCGATGGTCTGCAAAGTTCGGATTTTGAGGAAGGCGAGTTCACCACCGTGTAGGCGACCCCTGCGTGTATAGGAATCCATAGCTGCATCTCAAAAAATTGCATTTTGGTGGACCATCGCGACGGTCTCAGACCATCGCGATTGTGTCACACCATCGCGGTTGGCTCACGCCATCGCGACGGCTCGGCCGGACCATCGCGACGGTCTCACGCCATCGCGACGGTTCATTTGGACCATCGCGACGGTTCGCGGACCATCGCGACTGTTCGGTTGATCCCACACCATCGCGATTGGCTCACGCCATTGCGCCGACGGTGCCACGTGGCAAGTTGGACCATCGCGACGATAGACCATCGCGACAACTCAAATTTTGGACCATCGCGATTGGCTCACGCCATCGCATTTGTGACCATCGCGACGGTTCACTTTTGGACCATCGCGATTGTCCACATTGACCGTTGACTTACGCCATCGTGATTGTCCGCCTGATCGAGCCATCGCGACGGTTCACATTTACGCCATCGCGATTGTCCGCCTCATCGAGCCATCGCGACGGTCCGACTTCACGCCATCGCGATTGTTCGACCTCGAGCCATCGCGACGGTTCACACTCACGCCATCGCGATTGCTCACTTTTGGACCATCGCGACCGTGCACTCCAGCCCATCGCGATTGTTCACCTTCACGCCATCGCGACGGTCCCAGACCATCGCGATTGTCTCACGCCATCGCGATTGTGCACCCCCATCGCAAATTTTAGGGTTTCATTTTTTGGCCAATTTTGGGGCTATTTTTGGGAAATTTTTGGGTGATTATACTCATAGGAGACCCCTTAGCTCATATTTGGAGAAAAACCTGTTTGTCAGTTTTTACCCCCCAGGACCTAAACGGTCATAACTTTTTCATCCGAAGTCCGTTTTTTGAGCTTAATAGCTCACTAGAAAGCTCTTTACGTTTATTTTTATACAAGCTATTTTGAGGTTGGCCTAGTTTGGGACTAGAAAGCCAGGGGGCAAGCATTGAAAAGTTGGGCAAAAGGGAAGGGATTTAAAAGGTGTATATACTCAAGTGCTTGATCATCCAACTGTGAATTGGTCTAATATTGGATTTTTCCAGGTCTAGCAAGGGCAATCAAGAGCAACCAAGGCAAGGCAGTGAAGGGCATAAAGCTTGGGAAGCGCGGCTTCTTGGGCATCAGAGCAACCAGAAAAGCTGACTCGAGGTTGGAAGATTACTCAACCCCCTCAGTCAATTCTTAGCTTAGGATAAACGGTAGTATTGTGGATTAAAGACGATAGGAACGCCTCAAGTTCAAGAGAATTAAATTTATCAAGTCCAAGACTAAAGATAAAGGTGTGTGACACGAAAACCTAAAGGAAAGAACATAAGTCTGACGGAACGAGAACTCAAAGTCCCACGGAAAGTCGAATTCCTGACGCATACATTAAGACAAGAATCTAAAGAAATCTAAAAAGAATCAAGAAAGTAATAACAAAGAATCATTGACGATCTGAGCGTGTACTGAGTGTGCAAGGAAGAAAATTAATGAACCTTAGATCGGGCAAACATATAGGTAAGTCAGACTGACGAAGCCTTAGATCATCAAAGGCAAGTGTAAGAACTACTGCACGATCGTGGGCTCAACAATTGAACACTAGTTATCCCTACGAGAGCTCAGATACTAGTGAATCAGAAATGGCATTTAGCACAGAAAGACCAGAAGGAGGGTCGAATGTAGCCTATTTAGAAAAACCAGAAGGACCCTATAGGACTCAACTAGAGTTTCTCCGAACCAACCGATTAGGTGCTCGCATCTATGAGGATGGTTTGCGAAGGCAAGTGGTGCAAATGCACAACCCCGATCAACCCATTGGATTGGAACGTCCAGTGGTGAAATTCGAGAGAGACGCGTACATAGACAAAGAAGGAACAATGTACATCTTAAGTACGCAGCCAAACAATGCCAATGAGTTTGGCGTGATTCAGCTAGAGACGGAAACTAAATCTCAAGGAACAAGGAACCATTAGAAGAACCTAGAACACCTAGAGGGAAATCTGTACTGACACGAGTACTAATCCCAGAATGGATCCCTCAGGACAACAGAAGCATAGAGTTGTTTGTAAATAAAGAAACTGATGAAGCCTTTTGGAGATACAAGACAACACTACTTAGTGAGGTAGGTATCATCACTATATACGAGTTCAAGGACCCGGATACACCTGGAAAGGTTGTATACCTGGATGAGACTTCAGAAAGAGTCTTTGTGGTGCCTGACCACGCTAAAAACACATACACATGGAGAGGTGAATTGGTATTCCCTCCATCTAGAACGAACATGAATACAAGTCAACAAGGGGCAGGAACATCATCAGCCCATGGAAATCAAAGAGAGAGAAATAAAGAGAGACCAGAAGTAAGCTTTAATCACCCCATGGGGAGAGATAGAACAACCACGGACACTAATAGAGCGGATAGACAAAGAGATCATGGAATACCAGGTGGTAGAGATGATTTTCCTCTACCTAGACCACGTGAACACGCAAGAATATTGAGACCCACTCGGTTAGTGAAATCCATGAAAAATTACTTTGATAGGACAGGAGATCCCTATGACCATGTCGCTGAATTCAAGCAAGTACTAAGAGCAGAACAAGTGGAAGACATGTTCACACAATACAATGCATTTGGGCTAACGTTAAAGAATACCACTTTAACTTGGTTCCAACCATTGCAACAAAGGCAATTTAGAGACATCCATCACTTTTTAGAGTCATTCATCACTGAATTCTCTAAAAGTGGGATTAGACATGACACGTCTTCGTTGATTCATAGCTTCAAACAAACCCCTCAGGAAACAGTTAGACTCGCAGGACGTAGGTTTAGACAATATGTTGAAAGATGTCCAATGCAAGAGCTACCCTCACAAGCTAAACAAGTGTCATTGTTTCTAGATGGCTTGTTGAGCTCTAAACTACGCTCCTACGTGTACCTAAAAGAACCCAGAACGCTAGAGCAATGTGTAAGAATTTGTATAGACATTGAGGACAACTTAGGAGACGAGTTGGAACTCTCAAAGGTCTATAAGGACTCAGACTGTTCATCTCTAGCATCCACAAAATTGTCTAGCTCAATAGAAGACCTAGCAGAAAAAGTGGCTCAGAAACTAGGAGTTTCTAGTAAACCTAGGGTGCTAATGAATAAGCGTTGTTACACCTGTGGTGGTGACCATATGGCAAATGTGTGCCCCAATGCACCACAACCTCAAGCCAACCCTAGTGGCCAATACTGTACAATTGAGAGAAGATACACGAATCATACGACTCAGGACTGCCCATATGTAGCTCAAGCGTAAGCACCACCTCCTTTACTTGTCAATCCGCGGAGACGTGAGGACCGGTATGAAGACCACGAGCAAGTGAAGGCACAAGTGCGTGAGTGAAAGCACACAAACATGCACACACATACACACACACGCGCACAAAGTAAGATCAAAGAGAGGAACAATGGAAAGCTTAGATTGCAAAAGAGTTCTCTTACAAAAGTTCTATTCTCCAACAAGCTAACCTCAAAAATGAGCTCTCTAGCTCTTTTTATAGTTTTTTGACTAGTTTTGGCCCTGTCCAGACCTAGTGTCCGGCCTAGTTAAAAATTAGGTTCCAGGGCTTATTTGAGGGCTCAAACGAAGTCTAAAAATTATGAAAATTGGTACGATGGTACTTCTAATACTCCTCAAGCTCGAGGACTCCTCGGCTTGAACAAAATGGAGTTACTAAAAATAGATAATGGTATTTACAATGGTTTCTAGTGATGAAAATCACTATTTTTGTAGGGGATTCTTCTGAAAATTTGACATACACTTCTTGGAGCTCCCTACTTGCTCTCTCTTCTTCTATGTCCACTTCTTTGATGTGCTTCCATGCTTTGTCCTTGACCTTGAGCTTCAACACTCCCCCCCCTCTCGAGTCTGTCGTCCCTGACAGACCCTTGTTGTAGTGATTGTTCCAAGTAGTGCCTTGAGAGGGAGTGTCCCTTCTGTATGAACACAAGTCGTCCGACGTTCTTCATCTATCACTTGTGAGTCTTTGCAGGTTGTAGTCTCTTGGTATGTGCTTCTGCCTTGTATTCCAGCATGACTGTGTCGTTGTGAGTCTCCGTTGATGTTTTCTAGATCTTCCAAAGTTGATCTTCATAGTAGTCAAGCCAAGTACTCATAACCCATATTGAGTGATGGGTAAGTGTGTTCGTGCATGGGTTGAAAAAAGTATGTGCCTTGTGCACGGCCTTGTAATGTAGCCCTACGCATGCTTACTTGGAAAATGCATTGGAAGAAGTATGGTGCAAAAATTGCGGGTCTTGAGCTAAGTGCTCAAGGGTATGCTGACGAAGAGGTTTCCTAAACTATCATGGTTATGGTGTTTCCAGAGTAAAGATACTTACCATGGCGAAGGTTGATGGATGTTTGCCTCTTCGTGTTGTACACTCGGCCTTTGGGATGGAACCTTGTTGATGAATGTCCATGTTGATTGTCCACGGATGAGATCTTTTGAGTGGTGGATCCCCTCTCCTCTTTTCAAAGCAACATTTGTCACTAACAATGTGCATTTCTGAGCTTGGGCTCATGCACGTTCACTTCCCTATATTGACACTCAGAGGAATATTGGACACGTGCCGGTTTCTAAGAGATTACCATGCTGATTGACATAGACCATTCACCAGTGCTACTATTCCATACTGGGTCAGGAAATACTGAGAATTGAATTGCTTTATATTCCTTGGCAAGCAACATCGGGTAACTACACCAAGCTGTGTTTCACATATACTCTTTAGCTCACCATATGCAGGAGTCTTCTCCTCCAGAACTACCTTTTGCAGATATCTCCTTGGATGCTCTGGTACATGAAGTAGTTAAGCATCACGCAAGTTGCGGACCTTCAAGCTCTTCATTCCTACCATGGTAAGAGAAAATCATAGCTGTAGATGCCATGTTCATGCCAAATGCTTGTTCTCTACCAGATAAGGTAGCAATAATCTCACTGCTGGCTGAGACACACTGGGAACAAGCTCTCTCCCGCTTCTCTTTTTTTTTTTTTTTTTTTTTTTTTTTTTTTTTTTTTTCTTTTAGAGGAACAGGATATCACAAAACAAGAACACAAAAGTTAGTATCAATAGAAATGTTCGACATATGTCACTGTGCTCTTGTGCATGGGATTCTCAAGTGTGTCTATGCACGGCCGTGTAATGTGGCCCTATATTAATGCATACTTTGGAAATGCATGACCTGAATGGTGCAAAAGACAGGGTTGTGCAAGGAGCACATGGTTGTTGCTCGTTCGAGGCTTTCGATGTTATTTGTGGAGGTTGATGCCGGCCTTAGTGGAGGTATCCATTGAGTCTCGAACTGATGTAATCCTCCTTATTGGAGTCCATTTTAGAACATCATTTGGCACTGTAGAGGTCACTTCAGGCGTCTTTCTCTTTGGATGCTTTCTGAACTGTGGTATCCAGTGTGGTTGATGCTTTGGTTCGGTGGAGGCTACTTGCACTTTTGGCTTCCAAACCCATATCCTTTTTGCATGTCTTCCTACTAATGTTGAAGAGCTGATTTGATCTTCCTTTGGTCTCTGTACGTGGTTCTTACCCTTTTCTCTTTTTGGCCTCTTCGTTGAAACCTTTTGCATGTGGGAGAACAAAGGTTGTTGTGGGTGTAGGATCTTCTTAGGTACCCACATCTGTAATTGCCCTTGTTGAGCTGCAGCTAACTTCTTAGGCACCCAAACTTGTTGGATATCTTGTGACGGAGCTTGTCTGAGCTGCTTCCTTCGTCTTCTGGCTTGGTTAGTGTGCATGGATGAGATTTGTGGGGGTAAGGCTGGTGGTTGCTCTCCTTTGCGTACCCAGATCTGCTTCATGCCCGGAACCGCTTTTTTACCGAATGGTGTCTTTCTATTTGATGTAGCAGTTGTCGTGAACGGTGGTGTTTGCTTGTGTGGTGGGCTCACTACTGTGGCTACTTGAGTCTTTGGAGAAGAAGAAAGATCCACCCGCCTTCGAACCTGGTCTTCCACGACTGACTCCTTCTGCATCATAGAGCTTTTGACACATACAACATCTTCTTTCATATGATTAGTCTCGGAAGAACTAAGAGAGTGTGTGGTGCCATGATCTAGGAGCATGCAGTTCTCTAATTCTAATGTAATGCATTGTTCATGTACCCAAACTTGAAGAATTTGACTTCTTAGGTTTAAGTTAACTGCATGGTCATAGATCCAATCTTGACCCAAGACAAGTGGTTCTGTAAGGTTCTCATCTTGACATACTAGCGCTTTGACTTTCATTGGAACATCTTGAAGGTAGATGGGAAGTTCCACCTCGCCCAAACAAGGGGTTTCCACACCTCCCAATCCTATGAGATAAGCTTCTATGGGATTGATGTTCAACCCCAAGTCTTGGCAGTAGGAAAGTTTAACTGCACTACTTGCTGCACCTGAGTCAATCAATGCTTTCACCGTCCTTGCACCCTTCCCTTGTCCTATCTCTATGGTCACAAAGGGTCTTCGGTCAATGACCTGAGAAGTCGCAATGCCTGACTTTTGACACATATCCATGTGATATTTTGGGGCTTTTGAGTTGACATCTAGGCCTAATCGCCTTAACTTATTTTGCCTAATACGCTCTCTGGCCTCTTCCTGTGCTTCTTCTCTCACTCTTAACTCTTCTTCTTTTCGCTTCTTCGCAGTGTTGAGTCTCATTAGCATATCCTCAGTAAGAGGTTCTTGATATAGCTTGACTCTACAGCCACTAATATAGTTTGGCAAGATATCTCCTTCTAGAGTGGCCAACTGAACTGCACCACTAGTGGAAATTCTATTAATGATCATGGGTCCATAACCTCTTTTTTCCAACTTACGGGCATGTTGTTTTAGTGTGTATACCAACACTAGATCTCCCTCTTTCAATCCCTTATCCTTGATGTGTGCATCAAAGTATGCCTTTTGCCTCTTCTTTGCAGCGTAGATGCCTGCTGCCGCTCGTAGCCTCGTTTCACCCAAGCGTTCGAGATCAAAGATCCTAGAGGACAATTCATGCCCATTCCACTCATACTCTTGTGCTACTTTTAAGGCAGGGATTAAGAAATCTAATGGTAGCACAGCGTTCTGTCCGAAGACCATCTGAAATGGGGTGGCGTTGAGTACCGTTTTGTAGGCAACTCGATAAGCCCAAACAGCATGATGAAGTTGTTTGTCCCAATCAGAGCGTTTATTATTTACCAATTTTGTCAATACGTTACAGAGGATCTTATTGGTACTCTCGGCTTGTCCGTTGGCTTGTGGATGATAGGGGGCGGATTTCTTATGTATCACCAAGAATTCTTGGAGAAGATTTTCAATGACTTCATTCAAGAAGTGTGTGCCCCTATCGCTCACCAACTCTATTGGTAGTCCGTATCTCGTGAACACATTCTCGAATAAGAACTTAGCCGTAGTCTGAGCATCATTCTTTGTTGTGGCTTTGACTTCTACCCACTTTGTAAGGTAATCTGTGGCTACAATGATGTACTCTGCATGGGAGTTTCTAGCTGGGGGGTTAATAGGACGTATGAAGTCTATGCCCCACTTCGAAAATGCACGTCCTCCCATCATTGGCCTCAAGGGCATCTCGTCTTTTCTCACTGGATATTGTGCACGTTGGCAAGTGTCACATTTCTTCACATAGGTATGTGCATCCATATGCAGAGTGGGCCACCAAAGTCCTGAGAATAGAATGGTTTTAATCACTCGGTCAGGGCCAAAATGTCCACCTGCAACACCACTGTGTGCAGTCTCTAAGACCCTTAAATAGTCTGATTCATGAACGCACAGTCTTAAGTAACCATCTTTACCTCTTCGGTATAGGTTTTCTCCTACTAAGGCATACCCTTGAGCCTCTTGCTCCATATTTCGTCTTCTTGCTAGACTGGCCTCTTTGGGTAATCTTCCCGATCTCATAAACTCTACCAATGGAGTACTCCAATCTGGAATTAATGATACTTGATAAAGGGTCGCATGCTCCACTGGTGGTTTCTCTCTACACATTGGACAATTCTTGATCCACTCATGTATTTCTTTGTCCATGCTAGGCCAATACACTCCTAAATGTTTCAAATTCTGCAATGTTCGTTGTTTAGAATAGTGATTTCCTAGCAATCCCTCATGAGCTTGCTGCAACCAACTACTATGTTCATCATCCTCGACACAACAAGCTAATACACCCTCAGTATCTTGTTTGTACATGCTTCCTGCCAATATGTGATATTTTTGTGATTTTACAATTTCTTCTTGTGATGTTTTCACATTCTTATTTGCAGGGCCGAAGGTTAGGACTGGTACCAACTTATTTGCCCATTTAGGAACAACTTCCAAATTGAACAGATAAGCATCAGGTAGTTCATCAGACACTCCTTGTGGTGACTCTCCTGAAGTAATGCGAGAAAGGTGATCTGCCCGAAGGTGGGTTCTACCTTTCCTGACAACAACTTCAAAGTCATACTCCATTAGTAAGAGGAACCATCTTACTAAGCGTCCAGTATTGCAAGGTTTATTGACCAAATATAACAAAGCTTGATGATCAGTGAAGAACTTGAACTTGTTGGCCAATAAATAGTGTCTAAACTTCTTTACAGCATATACCATGCCTAACCCTTCTCGCTCGGTTGTGGTATAATTTCTTTCGGCTGGGTTTAGTTGTCTACTAGCATATGCTATGGGCAAATCTAAATTCCCTTCACCTGTGGGTTGTGCCAGCACACATCCTATGGCATGATTGGATGCATCCACATGGACATGGAATGGTTTATTCCAATCAGGAGTGGTCAGTATTGGTGCTGTGCACAAACGTTTCTTCAGTTCATTGAAAGAATTCTCGCATTCGTCGTTCCACTCAAAATTAGACAACAAGGCATAAAGGGGTCTAGCTATGATCGCGTACATGTGGATAAACCTACGGTAATATCCACAATGGCCCATAAAGGCTTGTACCTCTTTAACATTCCTTGGCCTTGGCAGCTCCGCTATGGCTCGTACCTTATCTTCATCCGTTGAGATTCCATTCTTAGAAACAATATGACCGAGGATTTTACCTTGACGCACCATGAACACACACTTTTCTGGGTTCAGACACACTCGATATTCTCTACACTTGTTGAAGATTTGTCTGAGTTCAGGGATGTGAACCCTTCTTTCTTGGGAATGAGCACATAAATCATCCACATACACTTCTAAGCTCTTTCGCAAGAACTCTTTGAAGACATGACACATGAGCCTTTGGAATGTTGCAGGTGCATTGGTGAGCCCAAATGGCATCACCCGAAATGCAAAGATTCCCCACTCTGTAGCAAAAGCTGTTTTGTGTTGATCTTCTGGGGCAATGGCTACTTGATTGTAACCTGAAAATCCATCAAGGAAGCTATAAACTTCCTTGCCTGCAACACGCTCCAATAGGTGTTCTGTGATTGGAAGTGGATAACTATCTCTAATCGTAGCGGCATTAACTTTTTTAAGGTTAATACACACTCGCAACTTCCCGTTCTTCTTGGGTACCACAACAATGGGGGACACCCATTCGGTATGCTCAATCTCATAGATGAATCCAGCCTCAATCAACCTATCAATTTCTTCTTTGATTTTGGCTGCATAGGTATCATTATATGTGTAGGGCTTCTGTTTGGTGGGCTTAGCATCAGCAGTCATGGGGATAGTATGAGAGCAAATTCTTGGATCTACCCCTTTCAAGTCTCTATAGTGCCATGCAAACACATCCCTATATTCCCTTAATAGAGCTATGAGCTCCATTTCTTCTCTTGCACTTAGGTCATCTCCTATATATGTGCATCTCTCTTCGTTCTCTTCAATGGTCACTACAATCTTCTTGGTCTTTTCTTTATTATCATATGATTCTCCTATGATGGCCTCTCTCTTAGGCATTCGTACCAAAATTTTGCGGTCGTCAACTTCATATTTCTTGAAGTTTTCTGGTACTTCAAACAATGATTCCTCCTTTTCTTGTTTCACTGCTTTTCTTTTCTTTTTCTTTTGACTACTCTCACTTCCATCCTTTGAGTTTACTGTTTTAATACTTGTGAGAGGTTCTTCTTCTTTCTGGGTGAACACTCCTATATCTTCTAAATAGTGCTGCTCTGAGTTAAAGCAACTATCCATCACAATAGACTCTAGATCGTCGTCATTCTCTTCCTCTTCTATGACATCACTAGGGTCACATTCTTCTAGCAAGGGTTGACACATGAACACTGAGATATCATAACCCTCCTCATCACAATGAGGTGTCCACTGTTCCTCATTGACAGCAATGTCCATGGTGGCTAAGATTTCTGGCCAGCCATGAGGCTCAAACTCCTCATCTGGAAAGATCATAGGTGTGTAGGCTGGGTCTCTAACTGGTCTATCTCCTAACGAAGTTCCTTCTTCTCTTGCCTTTAAACGTTTTTCCTCTTCCTTTGCAACCTTGCACATCCACAAATGAGTATCTTCATGCAGCCATGATGGATCAGGTGAACTTTCAGAATGCACAGAGATGGAATCTTCTTTCACTTTGTGGATAGAATTCCACTGTAGGGGTGGTACATCTCTGAAGGTGTAATCCTTCAAATTGACCTTAGTGGTGACCCCTAAGTGCTGTAAGTACAAGGAGTTAGTCCCCCAATCCTGTACTATTTGCAATTGTCGTAGGAAGGGTCTTCCTAGGATCATCTCAAAGACATTATTTTTCTCAAAGTCACATATAGCAAATGTGTGCTCAAATTCTACACCACAAGTGGTTAGAGTGATCCCTTCTAGCAATCCTAGAGGTCTTTCAAAATGACCATCAGCCATTTGAAGCTTCATTCTAGTTGGTCTTAATGTGGGCTTGCCCCATTGCTTCCACAAGGAGGTGGTCGCAATAGCAACACCAGCACCTGAATCTATGATTGCTTTGGTTGTGTAACCTTGGTAGGTGATTGGAAGATAAGTATTACCTTCTTCACCCTCACACATGTCCCCTATTTTGTCTAGAGGTATCTCTGGTACCCTTTGCTTAGAGCCTACTTTTGGCATATTGGACTCAAGTTCTGGGACCTGATCCTTCACATGATTCCATAACTCAGGTTTTGCTTTGAGCAACTCTTCTACAGTGAGATGACACTGAACCTTAGTGTTCTTCACGACATCCGTGTTCCTTGGAACCACTGAGTCTTCATTTCTTACTAGTATTGTGGGAGCTCTAATCTGGAGTGATTCAGATTCCCATGGGCCTGGAAATTGAGGCAGTTCTTCTAAGGTATTAGATTCAAAATCTAACCTTTCGACCTCTTGTTGTTCTGCTTCATCTTCATAAATAGATGGGATGTCTTGGGGAAATTGATCATGAAGATCATCAATCTCAGGAATAGGAGGGGAATTACCCTTCTCCTTGGCCCATTTCTCCTCTTGTATTTCCCGCAAGAATTCTTGAGAGTACTGTTGAATAGAAGGGGGTATTCCAGCATCCGTGGAATTAGGAACATAAGCTCCCCTTGGTGGTGAGCTTCCTCTTTCAATAACTGGTTGAGCCTGTGGAGGTAGAGAAACTTGTGGTTTGTTTACCAACTGCTCTAATCGTTCTAGTAAGCCCTGGAAATGCAAATCCGATTTGATAGAGTTTGTCTGATTGAACTTTTGACTAGTCTCAAGTATGGCTTGAGCTTGTTCTACCATTTTCATGCACATTTTCATTCGTTCAATCTCTAAATCTGCTCTAGGGTAACTCTTGTCTAGGTTTGCAGCTGTAGGCCCTTCTTGAAGTCGAGCCTGGTAGGCCTTGAACATCATGTCCAAACCTTCTGGGGTTGGATCTGCGAGAACAGACCCTGGTTGCGGTCTATTTACAATGGGTGGTGGGGTGGGATGAGGTGGAGTGGATGGAGTTTCGGCATGCGAGGGGCTTTGAGATGCAATGTCTTCTATTTTTGTTTTCGCTTCTTTTAAGCTTTCTTCTAGTTCCGATAACTTTTTATTCCACTTGCGATTGGTCTTCTCTCTGGTATCCTTCCATGTTCTTGTTTTCCTCTTACTAGACTCTCCCGATTCACTCGACTCTGATTGTTCTACTGGTTTATCCTGTTTTAAGGCTTGTGCTCTAGTGACAGCTTGTATAGGTGCCACCTTGCTGCTACTGGCACTTGATTCTGCCACTAAGCCTACCACATTAATGGGTGTGATCTTGGGTGCACTAGAGGGGTTTCTTGGACAATCTCTGGGGAGATGGTCTTTGCCACAATCAGGACAATAAGCATGTATTGTGATAGCTTGTCCTTGACTCGGAGATGGTGGGTGGGGACAGTCACGAATGAAATGGTCACCTTGACATCTGAAACAAGATCCTCTAGGGGCTTGTGGTCTCATTTGTCTCAACTGGGGCCTAGGGTTAGGATTTGTGTACATGACATTGGAGTATTCTGGCTCCCAATTTTGCTCCATAGGTGGTGCCTCATATTGATACGAGTAAATCTCACTATGTTCAGGTGACTCTGTGTAATAAGCATGTGGACTACCTTCATGGGAGTAGTCTGAACTATGGGCATGAGAGTCATTATCTGGTATCAATGGGGTTAGTGGCACCAAAGCTCTATTTGGATTTTCCTCTCCCACAGCATACTTGACTGGAATCACGTTGGCTGGAGCTGGTGGTTGGTTTCCCAAGACAGGTTGTGGCCTATATGGTGCCTGATATTGCTGCTGGTATTGAGGTTGATATTGTTGTGGCCTATAATATGGCTGTTGGTACTGATTCTGATACCTACCCTGCTGGTAAGGTTGCTGATAATTTTGTCTAACAGCCTGCCTGTTATAGGGACAATCTTGGGCCGTATGAGTTGTGTATTTTCTCTCAATGGTGCAATATAGAGCATTAGGGTTTCCTTGGGTTTGAGTTGTCAACGGGCAACCATTAGCCATGTGATCTCCTCCACATGCATAACATCGCTTCACTGGGGTGACCCTTGGCATTTGTCTACTTTGAACTCCTAGCTTTTTGGCCACCTGCTCAGCTATCTCATCTATCTCAGTGGAGGCTCTAGAGGTATGACTTGTAGAACTATCAGAGTCCTTATAGAGTTTGGATAGTCCTAACTCCTCACCCAAGTTGTCTTCTATGTCAATGCACATCCGTATACACTCTTCTATGGATCTAGGCTCTTTCAAGTATACATATGACCTTAATTTTGTGCTCAATAGGCCATCTAAAAACAGTGCCACTTGTTTGGCTGATGTGGGTAATTCTGGTACAGGGCATCTTTCCAAGTACTGTCTAAACCTTCTTCCTGCAAGTCGCACTGTTTCTTGGGGTGTCTGCTTGAAGCTGTGGATCAAGGATGATGTGTTATGTCTGATACCACTCTTGGAAAATTCTACAATGAATTCTTCTAGAAGCTGACCTATCTCTCTATAGTTGCGACTGTGTAGAGGTTGAAACCAAGCTAAGGCAGTCCCCTTAAGAGTCAAACCAAATGCCTCGAACTGGGTGAACAAGTCTTCAACCTGTTCAGCTCTTAGCACTTGTTTGAACTCCGCCACATGATCATAAGGATCTCCAAATCCATCAAAGTAGTTCTTCATTGTCTTAACCACTTGAGAGGGTCTAAGGGTTCTTGAGTGCTCTCTTGGTCTAAGCAATGGGAAATCATGATCGTCTCTTTGTTGCCTATGTCCTTGATATCTCTCTCTTCCAGGTCTTTCATGCTCAAATCCTGACCTATTCCTGCCCACTGTGTGTGCAAAACTTACCTCCGGTCTCTCTCTAGTTCTTTCTCTCTGGGCTTCCTGAGCTTGGGATGACCCTACTCCTTGGAGGCCGTGGGAAACATTGGATCTTGGTGGGGGGAAAATCAATTCATTCTTCCAAGTATATGCATGTCTATCATGTTCTGTTACCAAGAAAATTTTCTCTGATGTGTTATCCAGGTAGACAACCTTTCCTGGTATCTCTGGATCCTTGAACTCGTAGATGATGACTATGCCCAATTGGCTAGGTTGTTCTGGCTTGAATCTCCAAAAGGCTTCCTCTGTTTCTCTATTCAAAAATAGTTCTATGCTTTTGTTGTCTTGAGGGATCCAGTCTGGAGTGATCACTCGGGTCAAAACTGACTTGCCTCTGGGAGTCTGGGGTCCTTGTCCTATATTTCCTTGTTCTAGGTCTCCTATCTCATTCTCATGAATGATATTTCCAAACTCATCGGTCCTATCGGGTTGGTTGGTAACCACATACATGGTTCCTTCCTTATCAATGTATGAACCCTCTTCGAACTTGACCACCGGGTGTTCAAGTCCAAAGGATTGATCTGGATTTTTGAGTTGGACCACTGATCGCCTCAGACCATCCTCATAGATGCGAGCACCTAATTGGTTGGTCCGAATATATTCCAACTGTGTCTTATAGGGACCTTCCGGTGTTTGTAGATGGGCAGTCCCTGAGCCACCTGCAGGTTTTCCCATACTAAAAGACATTTCTGAATCACTTGTGTCTGATCTGAGTAAAAGATGACTACTTAGTTGTTGTCCCCAAGACTTGGATGTATGGTTGACACTAGCCTCAGAAGATCTAATGCTTTGTTTATCCTTGCCTAAGTGTCTACCAGATCTCAGGTTCATAAGCTTTGGTCAAGAATCCAAATTTTCCCTTTGGTATGGTTCAAAATTCTTTAGAGCCCCCTTGGTTCCCTAGTCCCACCTGAGGGTCAACTTCAAATTATCCTATCTCAAAATCAACGCATTATTCTTGAAAAAAACAGTTGAGATCGTGTAGGATTTGAAACGAGCTTTCCAACAAGCTATAGAGCTCAAAAAATGGACTTTGGATGAGAAAGTTATGTCAAATCAGGCTCCTGGGGGTCAAAACAGGCAAACAGGACCTTTGGAGAAAATCGTGATTTTGTGAACTTTCTGAAAATCGCGATGCTGTGAAGTCAAAAAAAATCGCGATGTTGAGCACAAAATCGTGTTTTTGAAAATCGCGATTTTGAGCAGAAAATCGTGATTTGAAAATCGCGATGTTGATAAATCGTGTTTCTGAAAATCGCGATGTTGATCACAAAATCGTGTTTCTGAAAATCGCGATGTTGATCACAAAATCGTGTTTCTGAAAATCGCGATGTTGATCACAAAATCGTGTTTCAGCGAATCGCGATGTTGATCACAAAATCGTGTTTCTGAAAATCGCGATGTTGATCACAAAATCGTGTTTCTGAAAATCGCAATTTTGACTCAGAGAATCGTGATTTGAAAATCGCGATGTTGAACACAAAATCGTGTTTCTGAAAATCGCGATTTTGATCACAAAATCGTGTTTCTGAAAATCGCGATGTTGATCACAAAATCGTGTTTCAGCGAATCGCGATGTTGATCAGAAAGTCGTGTTTTTCACATGAGAATCGCGTTTTTTCAGAGAATCGCGATTTTGAGCAGAGAATCGTTTTTTTGAGAAAAACACAGAATCGCGATTTTTTCAACCAACTTTTAGGCGGGAAAACTGAAAATCGTGATTTTTCAAAAAATTTTGAATTTTCACAGAATCGCGATTTTCATCACAGAATCGCGTTTTTTGGCGGGAAATTCAAATTTCTGAGCGCCGGCTATGGCGAGCTCCGTATGAGCAAAAAATCATGAAAAAAACACAGCGCTTGCTCTCCCTTGCTTCTCCTAACTCCTTCCCACACAATAATGCATGAAAAATGGTATGAAGATGGTGAAAATGCACTAAAAAACAAGAAATTTCTATGAAGAAGAAGATGGAAGAAGGTGGAGATGATGATGATGATGAAGATGAAGAGGAAAAAAAACAGAAAATGAACTGAAATGATAGTTTTTTTACCTTCCAACGTCGCAAATCTACGATCTTACCATCACAACGCTCGTCCTCGAAGCTCTCTCCCCGGCAACGGCGCCAAAATTTGGTGTAGCTCAAGCGTAAGCACCACCTCCTTTACTTGTCAATCCGCGGAGACGTGAGGACCGGTATGAAGACCACGAGCAAGTGAAGGCACAAGTGCGTGAGTGAAAGCACACAAACATGCACACACATACACACACACGCGCACAAAGTAAGATCAAAGAGAGGAACAATGGAAAGCTTAGATTGCAAAAGAGTTCTCTTACAAAAGTTCTATTCTCCAACAAGCTAACCTCAAAAATGAGCTCTCTAGCTCTTTTTATAGTTTTTTGACTAGTTTTGGCCCTGTCCAGACCTAGTGTCCGGCCTAGTTAAAAATTAGGTTCTAGGGCTTATTTGAGGGCTCAAACGAAGTCTAAAAATTATGAAAATTGGTACGATGGTACTTCTAATACTCCTCAAGCTCGAGGACTCCTCGGCTTGAACAAAATGGAGTTACTAAAAATAGATAATGGTATTTACAATGGTTTCTAGTGATGAAAATCACTATTTTTGTAGGGGATTCTTCTGAAAATTTGACATACACTTCTTGGAGCTCCCTACTTGCTCTCTCTTCTTCTATGTCCACTTCTTTGATGTGCTTCCATGCTTTGTCCTTGACCTTGAGCTTCAACACCATACAACAAACAAACCGTGAGACAGAACTACCCGCAAGCATACCCGCAGCCAGGTAGGTATCAAGGCCCATACAATGCTCAGCCTTATTACTATAGGCCTCCTCAGAACTACCCATACCAGGCTCAACAAAGACCTCAACCTGTCTTAGCTCAGCAGCCACCCCCACCAGCGAATGTCATCTCAGTCAAATATGCTGCAGCAGAAGAGAACCTAAGTAGGGCTTTAGTGCCTTCTTCACCTTTGATCACATAGAGTGACCCACACTCAAATAGTTTTGACTCTACGCATGTAGATAGTCCACCCGCATATTACACAGAGTCACCAGAACACGTAGAAACATATCATTATGATAGTCCACCAGTGGAACCTAGTTGGGAGCCAGACTATGCTAATGTGATGTACACAAACCCAAACCCACGGCCCCAATTAAGAAAACAGAGACCACAGGGCCCTAGAGGACCATGCTTTAGGTGCCAAGGAGATCACTTCATAAAGGATTGTCCACATCCTTCAATAGCAGGGCAATCACAGTACTATAACATACAAGGCTTTTGTGCCGATTGTGGCAAAGAGCACATAATCAAAGATTGTCCTAAGAACCCTGTTAATGCTTCGAATGTGACACCGATCAACGTGATAGGTATTGTGAACAACGCAGATGGATCCAACCCTACATACGTGCCTATCCAAGCTATAACAAGAGCCCAGGCGCTTTTACAGAACCAACAGCTTAATCAAGAGAAAGTAACCGGAAGTAGTGAAGTTGCAGAATCTAGCAGTAAAAAGACAAAATCTTGGAAAGATTCTAGAGAAAGAATTAAGAGAAAATGGAGTAAAAGGATAACTGAGTTGGAAGGAAGTTTGAAGGAATCTAGAGCCAAAATTCTAGAATTGACTTCGCAGGAATTGAATCAAGAGAATCCAGCTCAGAAATCAGGATCAGTTTTAGCGGAACCCATACCAGAAAATCTAGACATGATGTTTCGTGCATATCAGGCTAGATTAAAAGAGGGACCTCAAGTAGCTGAAATGAGTAAAAACTACCCTCGAGCTGATCTAGAAATTGAGAGAACCAAACTTTGCATGAAGATGGTAGAATTAGCACAAGCTTTGTTCGAAGCCTCTCGATATCTTAATTGGAATAACATGGCAAAACCGGAATTACACTTTCAAGGACTAATGGAGAGGTTAGAATACTTGATAGAAAGCAAAGAGAAAAAGGATCAGCCTAGGAACCCTATTGTCCCAGAGACACAGGAAAATAATGTACCATCCCTATCTCAAGTACCCAATACGGAAAGTCAAGACAATTTGTCTTCCATACATAGGTACTCACATGAATTTTTGAGGGAAATCCAAGAAGAGAAATGGAGAAAAGAACAAGGAACCCATCCTCCTATTCAAGAAAAAGACGACTTGCAGGAACAATTTCCCCAAGATATTCCCTCTATTTACGATGATGTAGAGGAGGAACAACTGAGTGAACACACGGGATTTGAATCCAATTCTTTACAAGAATTACCTCAGTTCACAGGACCTTGGGAAGCAAAGTCTATTAGTATGAGAGCACCCACGATAATAGTGAGGAATGAAGAATCAGTAATCCCTAGAAACACGGAAGTGATCAAGAATACCAAAGTACAGTGTAATCTCACTCTAGAGGAGTTGTTAAAGGTAAAACCAGAATGGTGGCAACATGTAGCAAATCAATTCCCCGAGCTTGCTACTACTCCCTCACAAATAGGATCACAAAATAAGGTACCAGAGATACCCGTAGAAAAGATTGGAGATGTAAGTGAAGGAGAGGAAGGCAACACTTATCTTCCGATAACCCATCAAGGCTACACCACGAAAGCCATCTTAGATTCAGGAGCTGGCGTAGCCATCGCTACCACCGCTTTATGGAAACATTGGGGTAAGCCAGCGTTAAGACCCACCAGGATGAAGCTACAAATGGCTGACGGACATATAGAAAAACCATTGGGCTTACTAGAAGGCATATCTCTCACCGCTTGTGGTGTAGAATTTGAGCATACTTTCGCCATTTGTGACTTTGCAAAAAATCATGCTTATGAGATGATATTGGGACGACCATTCATGCGTCAGTTGCAAATTGTACAAGATTGGGGAACTAATTCTTTGTACTTGCAACATTTAGGAGTGACTACCAAAGTCAATCTTAAAGACTATTCACATAGAGACGTACCCCCAATACAATGGAATACCATCCATAAGACTCAGGTGGAGACGGAATCCGTGCACTCATTAGAATCAGATCCTTCTTGGTTGCATGAGGACACTCATCTATGGATGTGTAAAGTTGCAAAACAAGAGGAAGAACGATTAGAAGCAAGGACCTTAGGTGCAGAACAAAATCCACGAACCCTTCAAGATCCAGCTTACGCGCCTGTAGTATTCCCTGACGAAGAGTTTGAACCCCATGGTTGGGCAGAAATCCTAGCAACCATGGATGTAGCCATCAATGAAGAACAATGGACTCCCCACTGTGACGAGGATGGCTATGACATTTCAGTTTTCACGATAGAGCCAATCATGTGCGATGCAATTTTAGAAGAGTGTGAACCTAACACTGATGCATTTGAGGATGCAAGCGATTTTGATTTAGAATCAATTATCATGGACTCTCCATTTGCATCAGAGGAAGAATATTTCTACGAAGTAGAGACTCACCCTCAGAGACACGAGGAAATTACGAATGAGGTGAGATTAGCCACAGAAGTGACTACTAAGAGGGAAGGCAAGAAAAGAAAGAAGAAAGAAACCACGACAGAAAAAGAAGAATCTTTATTTGAAGTACCCGAGAATTTCAAGAAATATGAAATCGAAGATAGAAGAATCATGGTACGAATGCATAATAGAAAGGCGAATGACGGACAAGTATATGATAACCGAGAGAAAACCAAGAAAATAATAGTAGCCATTGAAGGAGAAGAAGAAAAATGTACATACATAGGGCATGATTTGACGAAGGAAGAAGAAGAAGAGCTAGTTGCCCTATTGCGCGAATATAGAGATGTGTTCGCTTGGAGTTACAAAGATTTGAAAGGAGTAGACCCAGATATATGTTCTCATAGAATCCCTATGACTCCAGATGCAAAACCGACGAAACAAAAACCATACACGTACAATGATAACTACGCTGTGAAGATTAAAGAGGAGATAGATCGATTGATAGAAGCAAGATTCATTTACGAAATTGAGCATACCGAATGGGTATCTCCCATTGTGGTAGTGCCCAAGAAGAATGGAAAATTGTGTGTGTGTATTAACCTTAAAAAAGTTAATGCCGCAACGATTAGAGATAGCTATCCTCTTCCTATCACAGAACATCTATTGGAAAGAGTTGCGGGCAAGGAAGTTTACAGCTTTCTTGATGGTTTTTCAGGCTATAATCAAGTAGCCATTGCTCCAGAGGACCAACACAAGACCGCATTTGCCACTGAATGGGGCATATTTGCATTTCGGGTAATGCCATTTGGCTTAACAAATGCACCTGCCACTTTCCAGCGACTCATGTGTCATGTTTTTAAGGAATTCCTTCGCAAGAGTTTGGAAGTATATGTCGATGACATATGTGCTCATTCTAATATCAGGCAGACACATATCCCAGAGTTAAGACAAATATTTGACAAATGTCGAGAATATCAGGTTTGTTTGAACCCAGAAAAATGCGTTTTCATGGTCAGACAAGGCAAAATTCTAGGACACATTGTGTCAAAAAATGGAATCTCTACGGATGAGGAAAAAGTGAAAGTAATTGCAAAATTACCTAGACCAACTAATGTGAAAGAGGTACAGGCATTTATGGGCCATTGCGGTTATTATAGGAGATTCATACACATGTATGCAATCATAGCCAAGCCTTTGTACTCTCTTTTAACCAATTTTGAATGGACAGATGAATGTGAAAATTCATTCAATGAACTTAAACGACGCTTGTGCTCAGCACCTATATTGACTACACCAGATTGGAGTAAGCCATTCCATGTACATGTGGATGCATCCAATTATGCCATAGGATGTGTGTTAGCACAACCCACGAAGGAAGGTAACATAGATCTCCCCATAGCTTATGCTAGCAGACAATTGAACGCAGTAGAAAGAAATTACACCACTACGGAACGAGAAGGATTAGGGATGATCTACGCGGTAAAGAAGTTTAAGCACTATTTGTTGGCAAACAAATTCAAGTTCTTTACAGATCATCAAGCCCTATTGTACCTAGTCAACAAACCATGTAACACAGGACGACTAATACGTTGGTTTCTATTACTCATGGAGTATGATTTTGAAGTAGTAGTCAGGAAAGGAAAAACACATCTTAGAGCTGACCACCTTTCGAGATTAACCTCAGGAGAAGCTCCTCAAGGATTAGCGAATGATCTACCAGATGCATACTTGTTTAATCTTGAGATAGCACCAGAATGGGCTAAGCCTATAGTCCCTATTCTGACATACGGACCCAAGAATCCTAGGATAAAGATCAAAGAAGGAGAGATTACCAAGTCTCAGAGATACCAAATCATAGCAGGAAGCATACATAAACAGGATAATCAAAAGATTCTTGCTTGTTGTGTAGATGAATCAGAACATGCAAATTGGTTGCAATTAGCACACGTAGGTGCATTAAAGCAACATCATCGAAACATCGAACATTATAGACTCTGCATAGACTAGGAGTATATTGGCCTTCGATGGAAGCAGATGTCTACAAGTTGTGTAAAGAATGCCATGTTTGTTGTGAAAGACCACCAGTAGAGCATGCTACACTATATCACGTGTCTCTCACACCAGACTGGAGTGAACAATTAGTGACATACTTGAGGACGAAGACATTCCCTCAAGGAATGACTTTAGCACGACAACGCAGTCTAGAGCAGGAAGCTCAAGATTATTCACTTATTGGCGATAACCTATACAAAAGAGGACGAGATGGATATCTAAGACAATGTGTTCATGAGAGCAATTATCTGAGCATACTAGAGACTGCACACCAAGGTGTTGCAGGAGGTCATTTTGGACCCGATAGGATAATCAAAGTCATCCTCTTTGTAGGAATATGGTGGCCCACTCTTCACATGGATGCTCATACCTATGTAAAGAGATGTGATGTGTGCCAAAGAACTCAGTTTCCTACTCGCAGAGATGAAATGCCATTGAAACCCATGATGGGCGGACGTGCATTTTCTAAGTGGGGTATAGACTTTGTAGGACCCATTAACCCCCCTGCAAAAGGTACACATGCTGAATACATTATTGTTGCCACATATTATCTTACAAAATGGGTAGAGGCAAAAGCCACGAAAAAGAATGATGCACACACAACTGCAAAATTCTTATTTGAGAATGTCTTTACAAGATATGGACTGCCTATAGAGTTAGTGAGCGATCGAGGCACTCACTTTCTAAACCAAGTCATTGAATATTTGTTACAGGATTTTATGGTGATTCACAAGAAATCCGCACCATATCATCCTCAGGCCAATGGTCAGGCTGAAAGCACTAATAAGATCCTTTGTAACGTACTGACGAAACTCGTGAACAACAAACGTTCAGATTGGGACAAACAGTTACACCACGCTGTTTGGGCATATCGAGTGGCCTACAAGACCGTACTCAATGCAACTCCCTTTCAGATGGTTTTTGGTCAGAATGCTGTGCTTCCTTTGGACTTCTTGATATCGACCCTTAAGGTTGCACAAGAACATCAGTGGACCGGCCATGAATTATCAGCAAGAATAATGGACTTGGAACGATTAGGAGAAACCAGGCTAAAGGCAGCAGCAGGAATATATGCAGCGAAGAAGCGACAGAAAGCATATTTTGATGCACATGTGAAAGATAAAGGCCTAAAAGAAGGAGATTTAGTTCTAGTATATACGCTAAAGCAACACACACGTAAGTTAGAAAAGCGAGGTTATGGACCTATGATCATTAACAGACTCTCAACAAGTGGATCAGTACAGTTAGCCACCTTAGAAGGAGACGTAATGCCTAATTATATTAGTGGCTGTAGAGTCAGGCTATATCAGGAACCTCTTACTAAGGATATGCTTAGACGACTCACGTTGGCAAAGAAGCGTAAGGAGGAAGAAAATAGAATACGAGCGGAAGCTCAGGCAGAAGCAATAGAACGCATTAAACGCATGAAGTTAAGAAGACGAGGACTAGGGAGAGAACATTATAACCATCTGGAAACTACACCCAGATATCCCATGGCCATGTGTCAAGTAAAGTCAACCACTCATCCTAGTGTAGTGGATAGGAGACCATTCATTACAGTCAGGCTAGAGCACGGCAACCCTTGCCAAGAGCTCAGGGCTTTAATTGACTCAGGTGCTGCGACTAGTGCGATTAGATGGTCCCACTATAAGGATTCAGGAATAGAAATGCGGCCAATTGAGGCATACCTCATAGGGCTAGGAGGCATGGAAACCCCTTGCATGGGTGAGGTGGACCTTCCTATCCTCATTAAGGAAGTGACCATGACAGCGAAGCTACTAGTGTGCCATGATGATGACTTGATAGAACCCCTAATCCTTGGCCAAGATTGGCTATACGATCACTCAGTGGACCTAAATCTTAGACAAGGCTCCTTACAGATTGGAACCTTAGAACAGAAGCGAGTGATACCACTTGACTTCCCTAACGGCATTCCAACTGAGGTTTGTAACCCTAGACCCTATGAAATACATGCGACGGAAGACCGGAAGATCTTTGGTCAGATCAGTCACGTTACGTCTACACCAACCCACTCGGGCTTGGCTATAGACAATTGTCAATCAGAAGGACGACAAGAAATCTTCCCTAGGGCTTCCTGCAAACTAGAAGGGGCAGCTACCCAACCGCTAGGGCAGATGGACACAATCAGCGGTCAGCTGGGTTGCATCAGCGGCCAAATGAGCACAACACCCTGCGGTGCTCATCCTTCCAAACTTGCTGCAGACTGGCCTAGATTAAAGATAAAGAACGAATCACTTCCTAATGGGCAGGTCACGCAAGTGTTGGATCTCCCTTCTTTTCCAAAGTAGAGTGTCCAATGGACCTCTCAAACCCAACCACGAAGGAGTCAACCACAACAGAGGAACCCAGATCGACAACACCACCAGACAAGGCAAAGAAAGCAACAGTATCAACATCACAGAACAAGTGGCACGAGACAAACATGGGTGCCAAAAGGACAGCAACCACAGGCTATTGGCAACACTACAGACAAGAACATGCCAAAGTTTCAAAAAAATTAGAGTCAGCATCCAATGTCCCCTCGATCTTCTTCTACAAGTACAAATACTCGATAGATTTGGATCGCCAAGAAATACCTTATCCATAGACCCACACCCACGCAAATTTGGGTACCCAAACCATGTATCATAGCTCAACCCTCAAGCCATGTAATATATACCCCTCACAAATCTTTCCATCCTTCAACACCATCACACCCAAAACTACTTTTTGTCCCTCAGCAGAAACTCACCACCCACCCCAAGACTCTTAGGAAATGGATACCGAAACATATCCAGACGTCTTCTTGTACCCCCTTATCTAACAATTCTCCCACCCCGTTTAAACTACACCCTTGTAATAATTCACCCTCAACTAAACCTTGTATGAATTCACACACCATAACCCCACGCCCCGCATAATAAAAGCTCATCAAGCAATGTATGCATAATCTGACCATGTAGGCGTCTAGAGACCTGCATTAGTTTTGCAAATAATCATTGCATCAATCACTTCATGAAACTTGGCTACACGGGTTACACATCGGTTATGGAAAGGGATTGCGGTCTCACCTTAATGGGATCATAATTAATTTCCATACTAATGTGCTAATCTTTTGTAGCAGATCTTCTCCATTTGCTCGTCAGTCATCATGCAAACCGAAGCAGGACCATCAGAAGCTGGCCCAAGCACACCAATGGCCAATATTGGAGAATTACTAGCGGAATCTTATCCGACGATGCAATCTCCAGAGTTTCAAGGTTTTCCAGGACCCATGCCAATCGACGATCCTCTTAGAGGATATATCGAGAAGATTCATCGTAACTCTCACTGGTTTCAAGGCCTAGCAGGACCCTTAGCAGACGCTGATTTCATATTTGAGGCCAATTTGGCATTTGATCTTCGCACATGGGCCAAGTACCAGTTCTTTTCAAGAGAATTTGAAGGACTACAGAATACCCAAGATTTAACGCACGTTTGGGCACGAGCGGGATTTACAGAATATTTTAGTGACCCTCTGCCTAAACCTGATTTTTACAGATGTTTTTACTTGGTAACCACCTTAACAGCTTCAGAAAACAAGGATCTACTCGGCACATTCATGTTACCATCCTTGGTAAATGATCCTCCATTCAGAAGATTTTATTTGTCTAAAGATTTAATTCGCACAGCTCTGAAAATACATGGAACGCACACTCCAACGGAGCGAGAACGACTAGTCCCAGAGCAGATGAAACGTGGTGACGTAGCTAAGTGGGAGGATATTTCTACTATAACACTTGAGCTCTCCAAGCCTTTACGGATATGCATGCAGCATTTTGCTTTCCCAGCTCAGGATCGTTTTACCATGCCCCACAAAAGAATCTGGTTTGGATTATACTTAGCATGTACTGGACCTCAAACGGTTGATCTAGCTAGCTGGATAATTGACCAGCTCTATTTGGAACAACATAGATGGGAACGAAAGAAGGTCATCAATGGATGTTGTGCACTTACAAGGATTATATATATGTGTTTGGCATATGATTTACCCATTGAGCGTGCCATGACCAGTGAGGAATTGAAGGCATTTAAAGGAACCACAAAGAAAGCTAGAAAGGCTAGCAAAGGCAGAGCCGGAAAGCGGATGAGAGGCACTATCCCATGCCTACAAGTCCCAGAATCACCCTCGCCACAACCATCTCCAGAGCAGTCACCGACAGCAGCCACTCCCACAGTACAACCTATTCGTATCAGATTATCAAGACCAGTTGTAACGGAGGGCACCACTAGTACTGTTGCACCCCAAGCAGCCACAACCACAGAACCTATCACCACAGCAGCTGAAATTCCCACCACCATTGGTGCAGAAGCGTTCTCTTTTCCAATACCCCATTTAGAAGCAGAACAAACAGCACCACTGGATCCAACTTTTGATTTTGAGATGCCCGATGCATTCTCCAATGAGTTCCAGTTTTCAGAAGGACAATTGTTTTCTCAAGAATTTGAAAGGCCTAGCTACCCTACCACACCCAGGGATCAGCCACAAGGACAGATTGTGTCTAGCTCTGATGACGAAAGAACAGCAACCGATGACGACGAAGGAGACAATGAAGCTAGCCAGGGAACTCAAGAATCCCAAGAGCATGAACAGACAGATGGCCAAGGACAACAAACAGACACACATGGTGATACAAGTACCCATGAAGATGAAACTTGTGAAGCAGCAGCTTACACACTGGCTATTAAGAAGCTGTATAGAACTATGGAAAAAGTTTGGGCACGCAAAAAGCTGACCGAGGAAGAGAGTCAAGCCATAATAGAACAGGAACTCGTCACAGGCGGATTCGAAGACGCATACATCAAAGGATTCAGAGAGTTAGTCAAATCAGTAGGCTCCAACGAAGCACTCAGGTACTTGCAAAGAAAGCCACTACCACAGTTTGACCCCCGCAGAGTACGACTACTTTCAAAGCCCAGCGAATACATTCGTGTACCAACAGGAGCACAGTCTTCAGAACAAGCCAGGGAGGCACGCCTCGTCCCCAAAAGTTCATTGGCAGCAGAAACCATCCTTGTAGATTCCCCACCCCGCGCTACAACTGTACATACCTCAGTAGTCACTGAAGTACCGACCACCCCAACCGCTCCTCCATCTCCGCCTGTCCATCCAGCCTCCCCTACTCATCCTCCTTCCCCCAGACCAACATCTTCATTCGCCGGTGGCGTAGCAGAAATCGTCTTTACGACCACTCACCCCACAATTCCTGCACCCATTAGACCTAGTCTACCCCCTCACACACCCACCTTTCTATCCAACCCATTCCTCCATCCATCTTTTCCATCTTTCCCCACAACTCCAAGACCCCTTTTTCCATTCCCACCGCCATTAACCTTCTCCCCCGTCTCACCTCCCCGACCCACTGTAACCCCTCTTTCCCCTTTCCACCCAGCTGCACGAGCCAGCGCCCCTGTAGATTACTCCTCAACCTTTGTAAATCCCGTATTTACACCAGCACAAGGACCCACAGTCACACCCATATTCACGGTCACCGCACGGGACACTTCCAATGACATGGACATCTCACCACCCACTGCACCATCACTCACTTCACTCACAGCACAAACATATTTAGGCACATCACAATTTTCAACGATCACCACAGCATCCACCTTCCCACCCCCATTCCCTGTTCCCTTTGCATCTACACCCACTGCATCTTCATTTAGCACCCCATTAATACAATCACCCACTGTAGATAATGCATTTCGACAGATGTTCATGTGTATGACGCAAGTAAGAGATGAGTTCACATCTCTTGGCGATAATTACCAGCAGCTGTAGAGGACAACCACTAACTTACAGTCGCAGCTTAATTTATTGTCTATTGAGAATGCCTCACTGAACAGCCGCTACCAAGAATTACGAGAGGCCTATCATAAATTAGAACTAGAAAATGAAGAAAAGACCAAGGAAGCCACTGCTGACCTGGATAACTTATTAAGAGCCCAGACAGTCCGCAATGCAACGCTAACATGAAACATGGGCTTACTCAGAAGACATCTAGCAGCAGCAAAGGACGAAAACCAGCGCCTACAAGATCAGAACCGAGAAAACTTAGAAGCAGCTCTTGACCACCCAGACCAACCTTTGAGTCCTAGTCGGTTCAAAGCCATTCCCTCAGACTCAATGAGGATGCTGCTAGAAGATCATGTAAGATTGCTAGATGAATACGACCGCATGAACGAGGAGTTACAGAAACTCAATGAAGATCACAAATTACTCCAGTTACGAGCACCGACAC
Source organism: Ceratopteris richardii (assembly GCA_020310875.1). Lineage (NCBI taxonomy): Eukaryota > Viridiplantae > Streptophyta > Polypodiopsida > Polypodiales > Pteridaceae > Ceratopteris > Ceratopteris richardii. Next base: position 95,097,415 of record CM035412.1, on the reverse strand, counting down.
ACCAAGACATACCAGCACCTGTGGACCCCTCTCCTGACATCTTAGAGGAACTCAACTCATTACGGGCCCGGGTATCACACCTTGAATCAAGGATTGCAGTATATGAAGCACCACCAAGGCCAGATTCCCCACCTGAGCTACCAGCTGAAGAAGAAACTGTCACCATCTCGGTGGAGGAAACGTTTGAAGAGGCATACGAGCCACAACCCATCCCAGGCGGACGCGTCACGGCCGACGGCCAGATGACTTACGAACTCCCGACCCCCGCGTGGATGAAGACAATTGAAGAACTTGGGACAACACACTCAGCTAGAGTAGAGGCACAATTACATGCCATGGCGATGATAGAAGAACGAATTTTACAATGTCCATTCTTTGCTCATTTGGCCCCGCGATGATACATATCTGGGCATGAGCCAGTATAAATCGTATTTTATGTTAATGGCCGAATACCAGTTAGCCATTGAGAAAGAAACCGGTAAGAAACCATCGCATGTGACTCAATTCGAGGAGGACGATCTACCACTTGATGCGCAACAAGGAGAGATCTATCAACCAGAGTGGCGCAAAGATTTACTACAGAAGTATCGAGAGATGATGAGTACATGGGTAAAGGCACCTTTGCATTTAAAGTACAACCCATGTTGGGGACCAGTACCACGACGCCGCTCCTGGACTGCCTTTGCTATTAAGATACAAAACAATAAGCAGTGTGAGGACTGGTTGAATTACCCCTATTTTAAGCCACCCATCCAGTTACCAACTGTAGGCTACATGATGGCTACAATTCGCCACTGGCTCCCTAGATTAAAGCATATGGACGATATAGCGGCACATATGACTGTCAAAATCTTTGACATGATGCAAATGGTTTTTAAAGTCTTCCGACGCGTCAAGGCACCTCATGTAAACACCCCGGGCTTTGAGCATGGCAATTTCAATTTGGTATATGATATGAGTACAACGCCATCGCTACGGGTGTGTTATGCCTGGCATTGTAGAATAAAGTACCTACCGGTGTGCTACAAGCAGACGTTCGAAGAGATGTTCACAACCGGCTTCTGGGAATACCATTCAGAGGTATTCATAAGCAGACCTACACATTTATTACACTTATTTGCCTGTGAACGAATGGTCTATTCCACACACTCTCAGCTCCCGCCACCGGAAGAACCACAACCAATAGACTGGGAGAAACTCGAGGCCGATCTGGCCCGAGGCATTCGTATCTCCGAGCACACCCTCGCTCAAGACCTCCTACAGAACTATATCCGGCAGACCTCACAACAAGGTTCTGTCAGGGACGATAGAAGCGAGAGGGAGGGGGGTGTTGGAAGCAGCCAGAGGCATAGAAGACGCGGAAGCATGTAGATACGGAGCAGGAAGCTAGTGGAATCTTTTTTCAAAGAATCAGTTTTAGAAACACTTTTCAAAAACCTCCAACAGTGATTTTTATCACTATTGTAACATATGTAACATAAAAAAACCCTTTTCTTAATTTCTAGCTCCATTTTGTGCAAGCCGAGGAGTCCTCGAGCTTGAGGAGCTTAGGTAGAATGAGCGTATCAATTTTCGGTACTTTTAGACACCGTTTACCCTTCCAAATAGCATCTAGGACCTAATTTTTAACTATGCCGGTCACTAGATGTGAAACCGGTCAAAACTAGTCTAGAAACTATAAAAAGAGCTAGAGAGCTCCTTTTTGAGGTTAGCTTGTTGGAGTAGAGAAGAGCTTAGAGCTATTTTGAGCTTGTAAGAGTGTTCTTGAGTAATAGAGTTAATTTCTCACCTTCCATTGTGTCTTGCTTGTCTCTTCGTAGTGTGTGTATGTGTGTGTGCATTTCTATGCTTCTCACCTTCACTCTCACTTCATCTCACATTCACGATCTTCATATCACTCCTATCTCTTCCGCGGATTGACATTAAGGAGGTGGAGCTTCTTAACGTGGTACTTACTATTGTGCTAGAGCAACAGTAAGCTTATAAAAGCTTTGTATGGTTTAAAATAGGCACCTAGAGCATGGTATGAAAAGATACATACATACCTTTTATCCATTGATTTCCATAACTCAAATGCAGCTCCAACCCTTTATGTCAAAGTTGGACCAGGTATGATGATTATAGCAATCATTTATGCGGATGATATTATAGTCACAAGTCCTAGAGATGAAGATTTGCAGATGTTCAAAGAACAATTGAAGCAAACATTTGATGTGAATGATTTAGGCATTTTGCATTATTATCTTGGGATTTAGTTTCTGTTTCAAGATGAGTGTATCTATATGACATAGCAGAAGTACATTGAGAAACTTTTGGAGAGGTTTCAGATGGTTGATTCTAAACCTATGCAAACACCTATGGATCAGAACATGTCTTTACAAATGGTAGCAGATGCAGAGCCATTTGATGCTACTCTATATAGTCAAGCAGTTGGTTGCTTGATATATCTTTGTAATACACATCTAGATATAGAGTTTGCAATTTCTCAAGTATCAAGATTCATGCAAAATTCGGCAGTGTTACATTGGAAAGCAGTAAAGCAGATCTTTATATATTTGAAGGGAAATTCAAATTTTGCTATGGTATTTTTGAAATCTACACATTTGTTACTAAAAGGATTTTCAGATTCTGATTGGGCATGTGATAGAGACACAAGAAGAAGTACTAGTGGATTTTGTTTTTATCTTGGAGATTGTCTCATCTCATGGCTTTCGAAGAGACAACCCACTATTGCCACTTCATCGTGTGAAGCTAAATATCCTACAACATTTACAGCTACTCTAGAGTTAGTTTGGTTGCAGAAGATTTTTAGTTATCTTGATGTGAGAGTAAATCAACCCATTCAGATATTTAGATAGCCAGAGTGCTTTAGCTATAGCTAAGAATCTAGTGCATCATGCAAGGACAAAGCATATAGAGGTACATGTAGCTCAGTGATGAGTAGCACCTCCTTTAATGTCAATCCGGGAAGACGTGAGGATGGTATGAAGACCACGAGCAAGTGGAAGCACAAGTGCGTGAGTGAGAAGCACACTAACATGCACACACATACACACACACGTGCACACACGGCAAGAACAAAGAGAGTAAGACAATGGAATCACTTCTATTGCAACAAAGTTCTCATACAAGCTCAAAACTACAAGAAGCTAGCCCAAAAATGAGCTCTCTAGCTCTATTTATAGTTTTTGACTAGCTTTGGCCCTGTCCAGACCTAGTGTTCGGCCTAGTTACAAATTAGGTTCCAGGGCTTATTTGAGGGCCCAAACGAGATCTAAAAATTATGAAAATTGTCAGGCAACTACTTCTAAGGCTCCCCAACCTCGAGGACTCCTCGGCTTGTACAAAATGGAGCTACAAAAAGGTGAAATGATATTTACAAGGGTTTGTAGTGATGAGAATCACTTTAAAATGATGTGAGGGTTTTGAAAAAAATGAAGGGTTGCCTTAGTGCTAGATCTGCATGTGTGTCCGTACTTGCTTCTTCCCGTATACTGGCAACACTCTCCCCCCCCTAGCGTCTGTCGCCTCTGACAGACCTCTGCTCCACTGTTTGATCAATGTACTCTTGCAGGAGGTCGGTTGCCACTTCTTGTTCCTTGATGCGTAGTCCCCGAACCAAGTCTCTCTGGAGGGTCTCCCAATTGACTGCACCCGGTATGTCCGGTTGTGGTGTTGTGTAGAGTTCTGAGTGCATCGTTTGTTCACATGCAAAGAGGTGTAACAAATGGGTGGGCCTTGGTGCGAACACCTCTGAGTGTGCTTCCCAGAACCCATTGACAAACCCGGGAATCGGAGGCTGAATATGGCATACATTGCGGAACGTTTTGCGCACCACTTGCATCATATCGAATATCTTGAGCATCATCTGGGCAGCAACATCTGGCATGGGGTGGAGGCGTGGCATCCAATGTCTGATGGTTGCAATCATGTAAGATACTGTGGGGGTGCCGGTTGGGGGTGCAATGGCGGGGTAATTAAGCCATTCTCTACAGTTTACATTGTTCTGAACCTTGATGGCGAAGGCTTTCCATGATCTTCTTCTTTGTACTGGCCCATAACAAGGGTTATACTTCAAATGCATGGGAGTGTGATCCCATGTTCTAAGCATTTCCGGGTATGTTTCCAGTAATCTTTGCCTCCAAGTAGGTTGGAAAATCGCCCCTTTTCTGGCTGCCTCTGGTATATCTCCTGGTTCGAACTGGGTGGCAAAAGTAGGGCACTTGTTGGTGACTCTTTTGATCTCTACGTTGTAGTCAGCCAACAATACAAAATATGGTTTATATTGTAATTCTGAGCTCGTGATGAGTCGTCTAGGAGCAAGGTGCCTGAAATACTCAGATTGAAGTATGGTTTCCTCAATGGCCTTCATGGCTAGCATCTGAGTTGCTACGCGCTCTTCGTGAGTGTGGCCCATCTCCTCTACCTGCTTCATCCATGCTGACGGGGGTTCCTCATATGTATCCTGGCCTTCTGCCGTAATTCTGCCTCCTGGAAGGGGTTGAGGCTCATAATTGTCTTCAAATGTCTCCTCCACTGGAATGACTACTGTTTCTTCTTCTATGGTTTGATCAGGTGGAGAGGGAGGTCGTTCATACTGTAACAACTTAATTTTTAGTTCTGCAACCTGTTGCCGTAGCTCAAGTACTTCATTGGTTACTAATAATTCCGACTCTGGTGAGGTTGCAGCGTTGGCCATCTCTTTAGGTTCTCGTTGGTGTTGTGTAGGCACTTGGGCTTTCTGTAGGTCTTTGACTTGGTCAGCAAGCTGATCATGTGCTTCCAAGAGATTGGCATAAGCTTCCAGTATTTGTTGTATGTTTTCTGAGGGGATGGCTTGGAATTTAGCAGGGTCGATGGGTGCCCCTAGAGTATTTTCCATGGCTGCTTCGAGGTTGTCTTGATTTTGTTGCTGTAGTCTTTTGTTTTCTTCTTGACCAGCCGCTAAATGGCGTCGGAGTAGAGCCACGTTTCGTTGTAGTCTAGCGTTACGGGCTAGCTGATCTCTAAGTTGTTCTTCCGTTGCCCTACTCTTCTCTGTATGTGTGGACTCGAGCTCCACCTGATATTGTTGGAGGGTAGTCACCTCCTGCTGTAATTCCGTATTAGACAACTCCAAGGCAGTGACACGTGCCTGGAGGTGGGATGACAAAGTACAGAGCTCTTTATTGTTTTCTTCTAGTAACCTGTATTCCTGTTTAAGTTGGGCAGCAGCTTCGAGCATGGTGTTGAGTGCATGACTAAATGAGGTGGGTGCAAGGGTAAAGGTGGAAGATGCAAGGGGTCGGGAGATGGGAAAGGGAAAAGTGGATGTTGTGCCTACAGTGTTTGGAAGTGGTGACGTGAGTGAAATGACATGTGGTGATGTTGGAATAACAGTGGTGGTGGGTGATCCTATGGATGGTGAGATGTCCATGGGATCGGACGTGAGAGTGTGTGATTCGTGAACTATGAATACAGGGATGGTGGGTGGTGTGATAGTGGTGGCAGTGAATGTGGGGGAGTGGGGTTGGGGAAGGGGCTTTTTATTATAATTATCCACCTGTTGGAGTATATTTACAAGGTTTGTCCAGAATGAGGGTTGTGTGACTTGGGTTGAGTGTGAGGCAGTTACTAGGGAAGTGGTGGATAGGGTTTGGGTGTGGGTGAATGGAAAAGGATGGGATAAGGTCTGGCTAGTGGCAAGTGGTTGTCCAAGGGCGGGGAGATAGGAAGGGTGACCTATTATGGTTTGATCGGTGGCCGGATGACCGGTGTGAGGTTCAAAAATTTGGGTGGAAGTGCTGGATGTGGGTAAAGGGAAGGATGTAAAAACGGAGGTGTGTACAATGGTTTCATGATGGGTGGATATCGGTTGTTCAGAAGGGCTAGTGGAGAAGGGTTCTGAGGGTTGAATGGAAGGTGGCGGTGGAGATGGTACCTGAGTAATTACATCTTGTTCGTCAGTGGGACTTGGACTCGTCATGTGAACATCCTCTGAAATTGTGGTAGGCAAGGCAGTAGAGACTTCCATTTGAATCATTTTCCCTCGTCGTGGCCGTGTATCAATCCTCCGTTGATCATAGGTCGGGTTTTCCTGATAGACCATTGTCCTCAATGCTTCCCCGATCCCACATGTCTCTGCCAATAGATTCAATGATTCCACAAAATGTGAGTCGACATTCTCGGTTTGAAGCATTTGGTTCACTAGAGCTCTATTCGCCTCTTCTGTCATCTTATGTCTTCTCTGTACCTGCTTGATTGTCTTGTATAGCCGTCTGAGTTGTGCCGTGTAGGCAGGGGCCTCCTCTTCACTGTCTTCTGGTTCATTTCTTTGTGCACCTTCCTGAACTTGTGTGTTTGGGTCATGAGGATGTTGTGCCACTTCTTCCCCATGTACTCTGCTCGCCTCGCCCCGTGGCTGTTCTCTTTGGACTGATGCACCCGGATCAACATTGTCAAGGGAATCTTCACTGTTTGATAGGGGGACCGTCTGCAGGAATCTTTCAAAATCGAAGTTTGGATCCTCTGTGAAGGTGGCCATAGATGCAAACTCTGCATCGGTAGGTAGTGGAGGGGCGGATGGAGCGGGTTGTACCACCTCCCCAGCTTGAACTCCTTGAAGATGGATCGTGAAAGGTGCGACCTGAGCTTCTGGTTGGGGGGAAGCTTTGGTCGTGGCTTCTTGAGGGATCATTACCTGGGAGAGCGATCCACGCATTCGTTTTGCAGGCTGGCTCCCTGACTTCCGCCCTTTGAACAACTCCAGTTGTGCATATTTTAGGGCTCTGGCAACCGGCACATCATATGCAAGACATCTATAGATAATTCTTGTAAGCGCACAACAACCATGTAAAGTAGGCTTCCTCACTCCCCGCTTGCCTGCCTCATACACTTGGTCCAAGATCCATACAGGCATCTTAATGGGCAAGCTTCCAGTCTCTGCTAGATATAGCCCATACCATATTTTCTTGTGAGGTTGGGTGAAACGGTCCTGAGCTGGGAATGCGAAGTGTTGGAGGCACATCCGCAAAGGTATGGCGATGTTGGGGGTGAGGGCGCACATTTCTTTTAGCTTCTTGATTCTATTGCTTTTCATCGACTCAGGTATCAAGGGGTCGCGGTCAGAGGGTACATGCGTGCCATACATCTGAAGTGCTTCCCTGATTAAAGTAACATTCAATTCGAACTTCCTCATTTCCTCCAGATTTGACAAGGAGGGCACCTAGAATGTGCCTAAATGATCTTTATCTCCTGTCGGCTTCAGCGTGGCAATCAGGTAGTAGCACCTGAGGAAATCGGGTTTAGGCAGAGCTACACTGAAATAAGTTTGTAATTCTGCTTTTTGCCAGATATCTTGAAGTGGAGCTGCATTTTGCAATGCTTCGAATTCTCGTGAGAAGAACTGGAAGGTCCACCACACTCCTCCACATTCCATCTTGGACTCCCAGATATGATCCGCGTCCCCCAAATCTCCTGGCATCTCATTGAACCAGTGAGAATGCCCCTTTACTCTTTCGGTTAGGCCATTTGGTGGATCTGGAATAGGAATTCTCCGCACATTCACGAACTCTTCAGGCCGAGCTGTTGGTGGGGCCTCCACCGGCATGGCATCCCAATTGATTTGAGCACAAGGGCCTGCCTGAGAGCTTGTGCCTGCCGCTGTTGCCATGAGAGTAGGTTGCTTATCTGCTGGAAGAAGAAAGGCACATTAGTGTTGCATAGGAAACAAGATGTAATGGTGCTCCCTTCACAATACAAACATGACAATCCCGGAGGTCAGAGGTTAGTGGTGAAGTGTTTGTGATAGGTGTGAGTGGTGATTAGAGGTCAGTGTCATCCTAGATGCATACTTTGGTTATGCAATGGGCTCAAAATGCTCCTGTGTTAGAGTGGACAGATTTATAGAATTGGGTCAGGGGGTTTAGTACACAGTTTAATTCTCCAAACTTTGATAGAGGATTCATAGCTCTTAGAGCTAAAGACAAGTGAAGATTCCTGGATGAGAGTGTGATGTATTTGGGACCTTTTGGGTACCCATTTCCAGACATTCCTAGGGTTGATGGGAGTGGAGACAGTGAGAGGTGTAGGTATCTTTTCATTTTCTGAGTTGTTGGCCACGAGTGCTTGTGAAAGTTGCTTCATCCTAGTGCCTGAACGTGAAGTAATTTGGGCTTGTAAGCAAGCCTTGGGCACCCATATCTGTCTAGCATTAGGGGTGGCCTTCATTGACCGCTTAGGAACCCAAATAGAAATGGTATGCCTAGGGGTTATCCTAGGGGGCTTCTTCACTTTGTTCCTTGACGGTGAGGCTCGTTTCTTGTCTCCTTGAGAGTCTGCTATTAGAGTTGTGGGTTTCCCATCCTTGCGTATTGTAGCTCAATGATGAGTAGCACCTCCTTTAATGTCAATCCGGGAAGACGTGAGGATGGTATGAAGACCTCGAGCAAGTGGCGGCACAAGTGCGTGAGTGAGAAGCACACTAGCATGCACACACATACACACACACGCGCACACACGGCAAGACAAAGAGTGAGAATCAATGGAGTTCTCCAATTACTTTCAAAATGCTCTTACAAGTTTGTTTCAATTACAATCTAACCTCAAAAATGAGCTCTCTAGCTCTTTTTATAGTTTTTGACTAGGTTTTGGCCCTGTCCAGACCTAGTGTCCGGCCTAGTTAAAAATTAGGTTCCAGGGCCAATTTGAGGGCTCAAACGGAGTCTAAAAAATACGAAAATTGATATGTAGGTACTTCTAAGGCTCGTCAAGCTCAAGGACTCCTTGGCTTGCACAAAATGGAGCTACAAAAATATGAAATGGTATTTACAATGATTGTTAGTGATAAGAATCACTGTTAAAAGATGTAGATTTGGGAAAAATTGAAGGGCCTATCTGCCAGATTTGCGTTGACTGCTTTGTCTACTTACTCCTTCACCTTGTTCTGACTCTCTCCGTTGGCTTCCTTGTCTAGTCGGTCCTTGGGTGCCCATACTGCTCTCAACACCCCCCCCTCTCTCGCGTCTGTCGTCCCTGACAGACCCTTGTTGCTGGGAGTGTTGGATGTAATATTCCACAACCTGAGTGGCAAGCTGATGTTCTTGTATGCGTAGTCCTCTGGCCAAATTTGTCATCATACGATCCCAATCGATTGGTCCTGGAATGTCCGGATGTGGCAGACGTAACTGATTTGCATGGATCGCTTGTTCTACTGCGAATAGATGTAGCAAATGTGTGGGTCTGGGAATGAAAATTTCGGAATTGTATTCCCAGAATCCCGTAGAGAACATTTCCTCAAATGTCTGCTTGAAGCATGCGGGCAAGTACTTTATTCGTGCATGCCAAGCAAAGATGATAGCGACCGAGGGGGTTTGGCTCATGTCGTAGACTAAATCCTTGTTGCCTTGAGAGAATCCAGGGGCAGAGATGTATGGAGCTTGGACATTCCGAAAGGTTTTGAAGACAATGGTCATGAGCTCGAATATCTTCATACACATTTTCGCTGCTATGTCGGGTACATTATTTAGGCGTGTGGACCAGTGCCGAATTGTTGATATCATGTAGGCTACGGTTGGGGTCCCTCCAGGTGGAGCAAAATATGGGTAGTTAACCCAAGCCGAGCACTCTTTATTGTTGCGTACCTTGATTGCAAATGCTTGCCAAGATCTGCGACGTACCACTGGACAATAGCATGGGTTATACTTGATATATAGTGGCATGGTTGCCCAAGTACTCATCATCTCTGGGTAATCGGTGAGTAGACGTGCACGCCAATTAGGTTGGAAGATCGAGCCAGCACGTGCATCTGTCGGTAAATCCCCTATCTCAAATTGAGTGGCGAACGTGGGCTCCTTCCCTGTGTGTCTTTTGACTTCTGCATTATAGTCATGTAGTAAGACAAAATAAGGCATGTATTGCGATTCTGATGTTGTGATTAACCGTTGATGGGATAAATTTTGAAAGTAGGAAGACCGAAGGACAGTTTCTTCCAGATTTGTGAGAGATTGCATTTGCACGGCCACACGATCATCATGTGTCTTACCCACTTTCTCTACCCTTTTGACCCAATCTGGAACTTGAATTTCTAATGTGTCTTGTCCTTCTTCCGTAGTTCGACCACCAGGCGTCGGCATAGGCTCGTATGGCTCTTCATAGCTGTCATCGACGGGGATTTCCACTACTGTTTCAGGTTCTGGTTCTTCAATGGGCGAGGGTGGTCGTTCATATGGGAGGAGGCGTGCTTGGAGTTCTGCCACCTGTTTCCGAAGGGTCTCTGTTGGGTTGTAGGGTATGCACATACCCACAATTGTGCATAGAAACCCTCCCTAGACCAAAATAACATCTCTTTTTGTATCTATTTAGGATTTCACATAAGAACCCTCCCCTAGATACTTTTTAATATTTCTCATAAACTAAAGCTATGGAGCCTTGTTGTAAATGCTCACCTTTTTCAAGAAAGCAAGCAAAATCTCCACGCGCACGTATCCTCCTCCTTTGAGAGATTTGGTTGTTAGAAAAGATCTTTTTGAACTATGGAAGTTAGGCATGTGCTCCTTTTTGACTAGTCAAAAGGAGCACATGGGAAATTGTACTGAGCCTATAAATAAGAGGCTCATTTCTTGTAAAGAGGCCTTTTTTGGCCTCCATGCTAATGGAATGAAGGATCATTTGGCTTCCACATTTCTCCTTGTGTGCTAGGCGATGATCCATGTGTGTGGGTTTGGCACTTGGGGTTGGCTTGTGTGTGAGCATTGCCCTCCCTTGTTCCTTTTGACGTTGGCCATGGTGCCATTGTTCATGGACGTGGGTGTGTGGGCGTTGTTTGCACTTCTTGCAACTCCTCTTGGAAGAGCCCCTCACTTCCATGTGAGGCGGTTTGGGTTGGTTACTCCCCATACTTCAACAAAATTTGGCGCCGTTGCCGGGGATGATCGACCTTCAACCGTTGGGTTTTTTCAAGCTTGCCGTGCCTACACTTGGTGGATGCACCTCATGCTTGGATTGAGTTGTGGATCCGTCTGGCCTTCGGTTGGCCTTGGGTACCACTTTTCTTTAATTTTTGAGTAGTGTTAGTTCATTTCTTTGTTTGTTGCATAAAAAAACACTCCCTACCCCCCTTCTCTCCCTCAATCTCACATATACACACCTCTTCACACACATCATAAGCATCACTTTCCATCTCTCTCACCCCTGTCCTAGTGTTTGCTTGGAAAGTGGGGGGGGTAGTCTTCTTCTTGTCCCTCCCTCATTTTCCTTCCCTCTTCTTTCCTTCCCTGCGTTTGTGTTGAGTCCAATCTTGGATTTCGCACAAATCCTCCTCTCACTATGTTACAGGTAATATTGAAGTCACGAATGAGCTGGAGGGTAACGTCTCCCTCCGTGTTGTCAGTCCGGTCAGGATGATTTGGTGGAGCATTAACTCCCACTTTCAAGTGTAGGCACAATAAAAATGGTGGAACGATTAGTCTCTGTTCTCTTCTTTTGTATCGCGAGTTTGAGCTATGGCGGGGTGGAGTCCTGTGTACGCTCCTCCGCATGCCCACCTTCTGCAAGTCGAGGAGCTGTTGGGCTTCTCTTGAGCACACCATGGCCCTCGAAGGATGAAGCCATGCTCTCTCAAACCTTCTTTTCTTCGTTGGGTGAATCACCTCTTGTCATCTCTGTTCGGCAGAATCTTTCGATAACTCCTCCTGTGAACTCAGCCTTTGAGCTCGTCCTGGCGGCATTTTGTTTACTACCCGACTAGGGTTGAGGCTCTGTGGATCCGTCAGACGCGGGCTCTATAGGAGTATCCTCTTCTTGCTTTCCTTGATGGCCTGAGGAGGGGGAGCAGGCCGAGTGGCGCTCTTCTCCAAGTCATTCTCTATGTTACAGTCAGACCACCGCTGGTGCTCCCATACTTGTTCCGCCTATGTGTATTAGGGAAGCTCTGCAACTATTCGAGTCAACCAGCTTTCTGGAGATTTCATGATTGCTGCACCTATTGATAAATCTAATCTTTCTAAGCCTCGACTGGTCCATTGCTCCTCTTTTGATGAACAATTGAGGGATTGTCGCCCGGAAGGCCTCTGCGCGGGTCATGCTTATCTACATGCTTCCGCCCATTTGGCATACCTTCAGGCCTTTCTCTCTTTGCCATTATCAGAGTTGGGAAAATAGTAGGCTTGTTCACTCGTACTGGTGAGAATTCATGACATTGGTTGTGGCATTCATGTGGTTCCTCTTTGTAATGTATGTAACTTCGAATCAGGCTTCTGCCCCATTCACGCACTCTGCGTACGTCTTCTCTTCCACAATATGCTGGTTCTGCTGCTTGAGGCTATGGGGGGTTGAGCTTTGTGCTCCTTGACTGCTTGAAGGGTGCAAAACACATAGCCGTCAGTTTAGACTTGATGCATGACTTTTTTCATCACTTATAGATTAAGCTTCGGTTGTCTCTTGCTGTTTCTTCTCTAGCGTACTTGATACTAAAAAGAGTTGGCTCTATACTTCTTTTTGTATCCATCATTACCTGTGAAATGGCTGCAACATCTTTCGTTCTAATCCGAAAACTCAATGGGATCTATAGGATTTTCTCTTACTCTATTGCTAAAAGATCTTTGTGCAGGGTTTGATTTTCACTTAGCAATGATGATCAGTACTCCAGTCACAATGCAATGTCATCTCTCTTTGTGAATCAATAACGGTACTGAGTTCTTTGTCCATACAGGCATCGCAATGTTCTTACATTAGTTGCGTGTATTCTCTATTAATATCATTCGTGACTAAATGTCCTTGTCAAATCTTTCTATGTGTTATGCTTCAAATGCTTAAATCATGTTGACTTCATGCATAGTGGTCATGACTCGCGGATTGTGGGCATTGATCGTGGTTTCTTATTCTCGTGATGAGCTTGGGGCGTGGTGTCAAGCCCCCTTCTGTCTCCTCATTTAGCTCTACAAGATGGTCTTGAGGCGTTGACAGAGCATGCAAGGGGGGGAAGGGGGGCTGCTCGATTTTCTTCCATATGCCTACTCCTCTAGCTGCCTACGCTATGTCTGTGGTATTGTGGGAGCATATATGTGTTTCTGTTTTAATTAGGGGAAGATTCTACATGTTTGGTTTTTTGACACCATGAGTTGTTACGAGAAAAGGGTCACGCCTTCGCACTTACTGTTGAAACATATGTTATAAATCTCCCTTTGCCTGTATCCGCACTATTTAATCTACTCTCCCCTGGTTTTGAATGACTGCCATTGGATGGGTCTATGGAAGTTTTTGTTTTAAGAGCTGTATGCTTTTCTTCTTTAAGATTGCTTCTGGAGAGTATTATCTCAAACGGTACTTAAAACAGCTATCAAACATGGGTTCTTGAAAACGATGATAGACAATTGATCGTGTCTTTAATATCGTAACAATTTGTTGTATATTCTTACTTCAGGACATGAGCCTTGTAAGTGTCTATTTGAACAACCTTAGGCTTCCTAAATCGTGTAATTAAAGTTTCTTGCAGGACTTACCCCTCGATTGGAATTGGAAGAATTACCAAGGGAATCACTTCTAATTAGAACCATTCATGGACTCTCACATGTACTAATCGACTGTAGGTGGTTGCTGCCTGCCACTCTCCAAGGACCTGTACTCGATCTCTTGCCTGATCTACTCTGTCTCCTATCTGGCGTCACACCTTACGAGGGCTGCTTTGGCCTTTATTTGAAGCTAAAGTGCTAGCCTTCCCTTTTCTCTCTGGGCCAAAGTGTTGCTCTGTGAAGTTCTGCTATGATCGGATGAAGACCATGATAGAGCTTCTTTTATATTTGGCCTTGTTCAGTTTTTTAAACTTGATAAAAGTTAAGATCTGACTATGCTGAAAGTGTCATCAGGTACTTATTCTTGAGTACTATGTGAAGAAAAATAGATCCTGCGGCCAACTCTGGTAATGTAATAACTCATGCAGGAGCTCTCTCTTAGGAAGCATCTGAAGCATCCTTGCACTTCTGCTGCATTATCTGACATGTATGCAAATATGAAGTAGGATAATACACGAGTTGATGGGTCCTTTGGGGCTTTTTAATCTTGCAAAGAAAAGAATACATTGGTGATTACCTTTCTAGGGAAGTATTCAAAAATTTTCAACCTTAACTAGGATATCGAATGCTTGAATGTTTATTGTAAGCCTGGTCATTATCATTTCACTGTCATTAATGACATTATGAAAGGCTCATTCGATTTCTCCTCTCTCTCTCGTACTTGTCTGATCACATGAAAATACATGGGCCAATGCATTCTCATTAGAGGCACTAAAGGGCAACATTTATCTGATGTTTTTCAATGAAATATGTCCCACTTCCACTCGTTCGATAAACACAACAACATTGGTTATGGCATAGTTAAGGATGGTAAGATTTGGAAAACGATAAGGCCACTGTTCGTGATGGGCTCCTTGGAGCGATCTCTTTTCTCTTGCTATGCAGGGATATGAAGATCTTAAAGCCAAACCAAGAGTTAATTTTGCAATTGAACTAACAAACTTATTAACTCCACGAGAGAAGATCTTCATGAAGATCTCTCTAGAATAGAAAGTCCTATAGGACTTGATGCCCCTGAAGTGGAAACTAAACTTGAAATAAATGTTTACCCCATTATGAGATGCAGTCTACTTGCTCTTTTGTTTGTCATTTCAGGTTTTGGAGCTTTTGGAGAAGGCATTCCCAGCATTCGGATATCAATATTGGGAGCCCTTGCTAATCGAGTGCATTCTATCACAAATGCATATGTTTTGAGTACTCAGCTAGGGAATCATGCATCTGAACGCGAGTCATGCTACATATTGTGAATGTTTCGAAGATCTAAAGGCTACAGATACCTGATGGGTTTTGTTTCTTACTCTGTTTGAAGCATTTGAATGCCCATCTATCTGGAGAAGTATGATGAAAGGGGAATTACCTCTTACTACATAGACTAAGGGGCATGCCTAGAGATAACTCTATGTGACCTACCATATGTCGACTAGCCTAATATTTGCGTCAGACGATGATGTTGTTGGGGTGGCTTAGTGTCCTATTCCCAATGGTTTTATCTTGCTGGAGTTGGATGTTATCACCACTTGTTGATCTGCATTAATGTTAAAGCTATGTTCTTGATCATGATTCCTTTTTGCACAACTGAGAGAATTGTAAGGGCAATGTATGCCATAACAAGCGAACTGTCCATAATAACATATGGAGAAGGCTTCCCTTATGAGTTTTCGGCTCTGTTTAGGTTGTTGAGACACTCAAATGAACCTCTTCGATTCCATATTTATTGATATGTGGCTTCATCATAGGACTCCATGATTATTGTTCCATGTCAATCAAGTTTATGGGTTGGTGCTCTCTATTATTTCGCTTGGGGCTCTTGCAATGTGCTTCTTTCTTTTGGAAACCTTTACTGTTGCATCTGTGTTACTATGTGCTTGTCATCATCTGCAGGATCCGTTTGTCACGTTAAAATGTGTTAATACTTCTCATTTAATGGGGATACTTACGACTGCATATTTGGATAGATGTTGCCATCTTTGAGAGGGACTATTGGTTGCACACATCCTTTCACTCATTCCTATTAAAACTTTAGTTGAATTAATCTTACTGCTCCACTCCGTAGTGTTTTCATTGGTTATGGCGTAAAAACATTGTAGGTACAACCACGAAGTTGGGAGAAATTTCCATGCTTGAAGGTTTGGAAGACATTGTGACTGTTCTCCTTAAAGATGGGTCAAACATGGTGATCCTGATCATGAAAAGGGCAATTGTGAATATTGGTTTCTCCTAGAACTCAATTATTGCTGAAAACTTGCAGGAAAGCAATCGGTGGCCCCCTAGGTCTTGGTTTACATCATTGCTACAAGAATTCCTACTAATGCCTGTGTTGTAGGTTCCTGGAGGGCGACATACATACACTAGTTGGTTGAGATTTGAGAGCAAGTGTGGTTACCATGATGAGTTGGAAGTACTGGTAGACTAATCATAGGACAGATCTCTGTCAGGGACAGGAAACTTATTCATACATGTTGAAGAAGTTGCTATGTATTTTGAAGTTACTGACATGTTTGATAACAGCTTTGTCTATTCTGAGTATAGGGTTGGCATGAAGGAAGATTGTCAGTAGCTCCTGGTCTTTTGGGATGTTCTGCTAAACTCTATGAGGGAAGGGACTACTCGCTCATTTTCATCATAGGTTTGGTTGGATGTGTTCACTTGTGTTAATGGACAAAAAGTTAGTGATATGATATGGTTGCTGTGTGAGATTGCTCTAGCCAGGGTTTCATGTCCTCTTCTCCAAACTGCCTGTTCTTCAGGAGCAAGAAGATTTTCATGCAGAAGAGCAAGTCTTGTGGCAATGGATGCTCCCTGAAATGGAAACTTAAAATTGGAATTAATATTTTATGGCTGCTTCTTTTCAAATTCAGTCTACTTGTTGTGTATGTTTAAATTTCAGGTATTGGAGCTTTGAGTGAAGGCACATTGGAAGGAGGCTAGGCTGACTGCCCCCCAAGGGGATTGTGTCGCTCAGCTCTAAAGATTGAAGATTTGCAGCTTGAAGTAAAGACTGAAGACTTGCAGCTTGAAGCTTGGCAGATTGAAGTATTGCAGATTTGGAAGATTGAAGATTGAGATGTTGAAGATCAATGAAGAGTATGAAGACTTGAAGACTGCAAACTGCAGAATGGAAGATTTGCAGACCTGGAGCTTCTCAGAATTGAAGAACCCAAGATTGAACCAGTTCTGTTATGTATGATCCTTTCCTCTTAGCTTTGTCGAGGACGACAAAGTCTAGGGGGGGGAGAGTGTTGGGTTGTAGGGTATGCACATACCCACAATTGTGCATAGAAACCCTCCCTAGACCAAAATAACATCTCTTTTTGTATCTATTTAGGATTTCACATAAGAACCCTCCCCTAGATACTTTTTAATATTTCTCATAAACTAAAGCTATGGAGCCTTGTTGTAAATGCTCACCTTTTTCAAGAAAGCAAGCAAAATCTCCACGCGCACGTATCCTCCTCCTTTGAGAGATTTGGTTGTTAGAAAAGATCTTTTTGAACTATGGAAGTTAGGCATGTGCTCCTTTTTGACTAGTCAAAAGGAGCACATGGGAAATTGTACTGAGCCTATAAATAAGAGGCTCATTTCTTGTAAAGAGGCCTTTTTTGGCCTCCATGCTAATGGAATGAAGGATCATTTGGCTTCCACATTTCTCCTTGTGTGCTAGGCGATGATCCATGTGTGTGGGTTTGGCACTTGGGGTTGGCTTGTGTGTGAGCATTGCCCTCCCTTGTTCCTTTTGACGTTGGCCATGGTGCCATTGTTCATGGACGTGGGTGTGTGGGCGTTGTTTGCACTTCTTGCAACTCCTCTTGGAAGAGCCCCTCACTTCCATGTGAGGCGGTTTGGGTTGGTTACTCCCCATACTTCAACAGTCTCCATTTCTTCTGTAGAGTGCTGCAAGATTACCGGCTCCTGTTGAGCTGTGGGCACACTGGCAATCTGTTTCTTGAGATCTGCACATTCAGTCTCTAGCTTTTCATATGACTCCAAGAAATTTGCATGCTCCTCAAGTAAGATGCGAATGTCTTCCGATGGGACTGCTCTATATCTGGTCGGGCTAACGGTTGCTCCTACGGTTCCTTCCATAGCCGCTTCAAAGTTGTCTTGGTTTTGTTGTTGAAGTCGTTTGTTCTCTTCTAGTGCTGCGGCCATATGCTTCCTTAATAGCCCAATGTTGCGTCTGAGTGTAGCATTGATGTCTTTGATTCCAATTCGGAGTGAGCCTGCTGTAGTGTGGTATGCTCGGTTAGGAGCGTCTGGTAGTCAGCTTCCAGAGTGGTGACTCTAGCTTGCAGACGTTGAGATTCTGCCTGGAGGGCAGCAGTGCGTTCTTCCAATTGATGGTAGTCTGATGTGCACACTGAAGTAATGTGTTGAACGTGCTATTTACATTATGAGATGCAAGGGGAAAAGTTTGGAATGCAGGGGAGGTGGGATTGGGTAGGGGGGTAGTGAATGCTGTGTGTGCCAATGATGTGAGTGGTGAGGTGGGGGGCAAGGGAGGGGAAGATGGTGGAATCGTGGGGAGAGGTGCTGTGGTTGGTGAAATGTCCATTGGGTCAAACAAGGTGGTGTGTGCAGGGGCTACCACGTAGGTGGGTATGGTAGGTGAAGTGAGTGTGGTGTTCGTGTAAATTGATGTCGTTGCGAACATCGGAGAAATGTGCCTCGGAAACATTGGAGAGCGGGTGAACTGCTCCACAACGGACGGGTATTGGGGTGGCTCGGTCAGGTTGAAAGAGGTGTAGGGGCCAGATGGGACGTGGGGGTCATGGAATGGAGGTACCCGTATTCGGGGATAGGTCGGGAAACACAGGGTGCCTTCTGTGGGTGCTGGGTTTCCAACTACACTTGGAATTATTGGATGGCCAGTCATGGGTTCTGAGGATAGACGGGACGAAGTGTACAAGGGATTGGTTACGAAGGAGAAGAGGGTGTCTTGTGAGGTGGGTTGTCGAAATGAGAATGATTTGAATAAGGATGGGTTATAAGTGAAGGTAGAGGTGATGACTGTCGTTTCTTCCAAGGTGGGAGGTGGTGGTGGGGGTGGCGAAGGTGGTGATGGAGGATGCTGGGGTGAGATGGGTGATGTCTGAACGAAGGTTTCGGCGGAGAGGTCAGTGGTGGTTGTGGGGGTGGCTGTGGTCTCAATGGGTACTTCTGGTTCTGTGACAGGTATCCTGATAGTCTTACCTGCTCGTGGGAACGTGTCCACTCTGCGTTTGTCATACCTTACGGACTGGCGGACTGCGGTGTGGACAGCCTCCGGAACTCCTAAAGAGTCTGACACTAATTTGAGGGTGTCAATGAAGTGTTGGTCCACCCCTTCATCTGATAGCATTTCTTGCATCAAAGCTTGACATGATACTAGAGAGAGTTGATGCCTTTCTTGTACTGCTTTGATAGTGTCGTATAGCCTTCGTAGTTGAGCTGTATATGCTGGTGCACCTACAAGTTCTGGCACTTCTTGTTGCTCCTCTTGGTGTTCTTGATCATAATCCTCCTCATCATCCTCCTGTTCATCTCTGTCATCCTCTGCATCCACTTCAACAGGTGTGACAGGTGCTTGGGAGGTTGTGGCCTGCGTTTGCACGTTTTCAGCTTGTTGTGCCTCTTCTGCCTCCAGCTCTACATCTTGTAATAGTTGTTCGAAATCTTCATTAGTGAGTTCCTCCAAAGGTGCACCACTAGGAAATTCGAGATCGGTTGGGATGGGAGGGAATATCAAGGTGGAACCGTTGGTGCTGCGTCTTGGAAGTCGGAGTGTAAATGGTCGGACTCTTCGGGGTGGCGGGGTGACGTCTGGTGTTAGGGTGGCTCCACGTGGTTGAGCACATGGGACTTGGACCGTGCCTCTCATCTTCTTAGAAGGGGGTCCAGTGGATGTCCTGCCTCGAAACTGCTCTACCCGATTCCACATTAGGGCCCGTTGGATCAGAATGTCATAAGCCAAACACCTATAAATGATTCTTGTCAGAGCACAGCAACCATATAAAACCTGTTTTCGCTGCCAGCGTTTGTGAGCTAGGTGTATCTGATCAATTATCCAGTGGGGTAGGTTGATGGTGAGACTCTTTGTCTCTGCCAGATACAAGCTAAACCAAATCTTTTTGGGCGGCATGGTGAATCTATCTTGCGCCGGGAAAGCAAAGTGTTGCATGCACATGCGAAGGTGTATTGCAATATTAGGCGTCATGGATACCATGTCCTTGAGTTTGGTGAGACTTCGATTCTTCATGTAATCCGGTACTAGGGTTTCCTTTTCTATAGGAATATGCATTCCGCGCATATCTAGAGCTTCTCTCACCAAATTGTTTGATAGCCTGAACCTCTTGAGCTCATTCCCCTTTGTCAGAGATGGAATCACAAATGAGCTTGCTCCTTTTGGGTTCTGGTTTGGAGTCAAGGTGTTGATGAGATAGTAGCATCGCATGAAGTCAGGTTTTGGGAGTCGGGCACTGAAATAAGCACTCAATCCTGCCTTTTCCCATATCGGACGTAGACCTTCTGCATTTTGTAATTTCTCAAATTCTCTTGTAAAGAAATGGTATCTGCCTTGCTTCCCATTGAAGTCCAACTCTGATTCCCATAGGTACGTTCCTTCACCCAAGGGTCCTGCCACCTCGGTAAACCAATGGGAAGTCTTTCCCACGGGCATGGTGTGGCCTCGCGGAGGGTCTGCAATAGGTATGATTTTGACGGCCTGCAATTCTTCTGGTCTTTCAATTGTCTCAGGCAAAACGGGTAAACTGTCCAAGTCCACCACTTGCGGGCTTGTTTCTGTGTGAGAGCTAGTTCCTGCTGCCTCCGCCATGTTGAAAATGTCGCGGCTGATTCTGTGAGAATATATGAATAAACGTTAACATTGCAATGGACACAAAAATGACATGGTGTCCCTTGTTACAACATTAACTTAAAGTTCGGGAGTGGTTAGGGGTTAATAAGTGCTCGGTGCTGGTGTGTGTAGTTAGGAGTTAGGTAGATCTAAGAGCTAAGCGAAATGATGTGATGTGAGAGTGGAGCGGTTAGTAGGTGGTCGTGGATTTACAATCGGGGTCCGGGGGTTTGTTACAAGTCTTGGGCTGCCAAATGCAGTGGATGGGTTTTGCGCGTAGTTCCGTAGAGATTCTCGAGGGCTTTATAGGTGTGTCAGTTTGAACATGAGGCCTTTTAGGTACCCATTTACAACTGATTCTGTTCGTGCTCATGTGCCTTGGTGTTAAAAATGAGTGGATGTAGGCTGTGCGAGTGAATGGATCATGCTGTGTAGGGTGTGTTCTTGGTGTAGCTATTTGAGCCCGCAAACAAGCCTTAGGCACCCAAATTTGTCTTGATTGTGGGCTAGCCTTCATCGACTTTTTGGGCAGCCAAATAGATTTCACGTTAGCAGAAGAATTTCCGAAAGACTTCTTATTAGTGTCGTGTTGTTGGTTACTAATAAGAGGCTTTGCCCGTGTGGTTGGCTTGAGTGCAACCGGGTGTTCGCCTTTCCGCACCCACACTTGTTTCACTTGCTGGGACATTTTGCTGCGCAGGTACTTTGGATCCCCGACATAGGTAGTACTCTGCTTCTTCTGCCTTTGATCCACCTTTGGTTGTTGCCTCCTTCTGGCCTTTGGAAAAGAAGGGAGTTCCTTTGCATCCCTGACTCCTTTTTTGCGAATATCATTCCTATGCAACACATAGTTTTGGACAAGAGCAGCATGGTCAACTTCATGTGCACCCCAGGAGGGACCAGGAGTCTGTGCCTTTTCTAGTTCCTTGAGTGCTCCATTATCCAACTCTACTGTAATTCGACTATGATTGACCCATACCTGAAGAAGTCCACTTCTTAGGTTTAAGTTGACTGCTTGGTCATAGATCCAGTCTTGACCCAAGACAAGAGGTTCAGTGAGATCCTCATCTTGACACACTAGTACTTTAACTGTCATTGCCTCATCATGAATGTAGAGGGGAAGTTCCACCTCACCCATGCAAGGGGTTTCCACGCCTCCCAATCCTATGAGATACGCTTCCACAGGATTGACAGTTAACTGCAACGCTTCACAGTAAGACAATTTAACAGCACTAGTGGCTGCACCTGAGTCAATCAAGGCTCTTACGGTCCTTGCACTCGTTCCTTGTCCTATATCTAGGGTTATGAAAGGACGTCGATCAATTATCCTATGCGAGCTTGTTCCTGCAACTTCAGACAAGGCCATAGGATATCCTTGATCTGCATAGTCATTCGCTCGAGATTGATCTCTACCTTGCCTTCGTAACTTCATCCTTCTGATGCGTTCTAAAGCTTCTGCTTGAGCTTCTTCTCGAACTCGCTTTTCTTCCTCTTTGCGTTTCTTAGCAGTGTTGAGTCGGCTGAGCATTTCCTCCGTGAGGGGTTCCTGATACATCTTGACTCTGCAACCGCTAATATAGTTTGGGAGAATATCACCCTCTAACGTGGCTAGTTGTACTGCTCCGCTCGTGGAGATCCTATTGATGATCATTGGTCCGTAGCCTCTCTTTTCTAGCTTCCTTGCGTGTTGTTTCAGTGTATAGACTAAAACTAGATCTCCTGCTTTCAAACCCTTATCCTTTACGTGGGCATCAAAGTATGCCTTCTGTCTCTTCTTGGCTGCATATATTCCTGCAGGGGCTCTCAGTCTCGTTTCTCCTAATCGTTCAAGGTCAAAAATCCTAGAGGAGAGTTCATGGCCTGTCCATTCGTGCTCTTGTGCTACTCTCAACGTAGGGATCAAGAAGTCCAAGGGTAACACAGCGTTTTGGCCGAATACCATTTGAAAGGGGGTGGCTTGGAGTACCGTTTTGTAGGCAACTCGGTATGCCCAAACAGCATGGTGTAGCTGTTTGTCCCAATCAGAGCGTTTAGTGTTCACTAATTTTGTCAGTACATTGCATAAGATTTTATTAGTGCTCTCAGCTTGCCCATTAGCTTGAGGGTGATAGGGGGCAGACTTCTTGTGTATTACCAAGAATTCTTCGAGTAGATTTTCAATCACTTCATTTAAGAAATGAGTGCCTCTATCACTTACAAGCTCTATAGGTAGCCCGTATCTTGTGAATACATTCTCAAACAAGAATTTGGCAGTTGTTTGAGCATCGTTCTTTGTCGTAGCCTTTACCTCTACCCACTTAGTTAAATAGTCTGTTGCAACAATAATGTATTCCGCATGGGAACCCTTAGCTGGGGGATTAATAGGACCTACGAAGTCTATTCCCCACTTAGAAAATGCACGTCCACCCATCATAGGTTTCAGTGGCATCTCATCTTTGCGTATAGGATATTGAGTCCTCTGACAGACATCACACCGTTTCACGTAGGTAGGTGCATCCATGTGAAGGGTAGGCCACCAGAAGCCCGCAAATAGGATTGCCTTGATCACCCGATCCGGTCCAAAGTGTCCTCCTGCTACACCTTGGTGAGCAGTTTCTAAGATCTTAAGATACTCACTCTCATGGACACACAGTCTCAGGTAACCATCCTTACCGCGTTTGTATAGATTATCACCAATGAGTGAGTAATCCAAGGCTTCTTGTTCTAAACTCCTTTTCCTAGCCAGAGTCATGTCTGGAGGGAATGTGTTTGTCCTCAGGAATGATACTAGTGGTTCGCTCCAATCTGGCACAATGGATACTTGATAAAGAGTGGCGTGTTCCACTGGTGGTTTAGTGCAACAGATTGGGCATTCCTTGCACAACTTTTGGACATCCGCTTCCATAGTTGGCCAATGCACTCCGAATCTCTTTAGAGTCTGCAACGTTCGTTGCTTTGAATGGTGTTGCTCTAACGCACCTACATGTGCTAATTGCAACCATTTAGAGTACTCATCCTCTTCTACGCAACAAGCCAAGATCCCTTGATCTGTGTGCTTGTACATACTTCCTGCCATGATGTGGTACTTTTGGGCTTTTACAACCTCTCTATTCCGTGTGTTTACCACTGGATGATTAGGCCCGTATGTCAATACTGGTACCAATGGCTTAGCCCACTGCGGCACCACTTCCAAATTAAACAAGTAAGCATCAGGAAGGTCATCTGATACTCCTTGTGGGGCTTCTCCCGATGTGAGCCTAGAAAGATGATCAGCTCTCAAATGGGTCCTCCCTTTTCTTACCACAACCTCAAAATCATATTCCATTAGCAAGAGAAACCATCTTACTAATCTTCCTGTATTGCATGGCTTGTTTACGAGATATAACAATGCCTGATGATCAGTAAAAAATTTAAACTTATTTGCAAGCAAATAGTGTCTAAATTTCTTAACTGCATATACCATGCCTAATCCTTCTCGCTCTGTAGTGGTGTAATTCCGTTCAGCCGCATTCAATTGTCTACTGGCATAGGCAATTGGAAGATCCATATTACCTTCACCCCAGTAGGTTGTGCAAGCACACATCCAATAGCATAATTGGATGCATCAACATGAACATGGAATGGCTTATTCCAATCTGGTGTGGTCAAGATTGGTGCTGAACATAATCTTCGTTTAAGCTCCTGGAAGGAATTCTCACATTCATCCGTCCACTCAAAGTTAGTCAGGAGTCCGTACATGGGCTTTGCAATGACAGCATACATGTGTATAAATCGTCGGTAATAACCACAATGCCCCATGAAAGCTTGTACCTCCTTGACATTCTTTGGCCTAGGTAGCTCTGCTATGGCTCTCACTTTTTCTTCGTCGGTAGATATGCCATTCTTTGACACTATGTGTCCTAGAATCTTGCCTTGCCTGACAATAAAAACGCACTTTTCTGGGTTAAGGCAGACTTGATATTCTCTACATTTGCCAAAGATTTGTCTGAGTTCAGGAATATGGGTTTGTCTAATATTGGAATGAGCACAAAGATCATCAACATAGACTTCTAAACTCTTCCTCAGGAATTCCTTAAACACATGGCACATCAGCCTCTGGAAGGTGGCTGGTGCATTGGTAAGCCCAAATGGCATTACTCTAAAGGCAAAAATGCCCCATTCTGTGGCAAAGGCTGTCTTATGCTGATCCTCTGGAGCTATGGCTACTTGATTGTAGCCCGAAAATCCATCAAGGAAGCTGTACACTTCCTTGCCTGCCACTCTTTCTAAGAGATGTTCTGTGATGGGAAGCGGATAGTTATCTCGAATTGTTACTGCATTAACCTTCTTCAAGTTAATGCACACGCGCAGTTTGCCATTCTTCTTGGGCACCACTACGATGGGTGATACCCACTCAGTGTGCTCAATTTCATAGATAAATCCAGCTTCGACCAGTCTATCTATCTCTTCTTTGATCTTAGCAGCGTAATTATCGTTATATGTATAAGGCTTTTGCTTAGAGGGTTTGGCATCTAAGGTCATGGGGATAGTGTGTGAGCATATATCGGGGTCAACACCTTTCAAATCCTTGTAACTCCAAGCGAATACATCTCTGTATTCCCTTAGCAAGGCAATCAATTCGTGCTCTTCTTCTTCTGTCAGGTCATGGCCTATATACGTGCATCTCTCCTCTCCTTCTTCTATGGCCACTACTATTTTCTTGGTGGTTTCTTTGTTATCATAGGCCTCTCCTGATTGTGCCTCTCGTTTAGGCATTCTAATCATGACTCTCCTGTCATCTATCTCATACTTCTTAAAATTTTCTGGGACCTCAAACAAAGATTCTTCCTCTTCTGGTGAGACTTCTCTCTTCTTTCGTTTCTTTCCTTCTTCCTTTGGGCTCACATGTGTTGCTAATCTTACATCATTTATAACCTCTCCATGCCTCTGGGGTTGAAATTCTACTTCATGGAAGTATTCTTCATCTGATGCAAATGGTGGGTCCATAATGATAGACTCGAGATCGGAATCACTTGCATCCTCAAATGCATCAGGGCTAGGTTCGCATTCTTCTAGCACTGCCTCTCCCATGATTGGCTCTATGGAGAAGACTGAAATGTCATAGCCATCCTCATCATAGTGAGGTGTCCATTGTTCTTCATTGATGGCTACGTCCATGGTTGCTAAGATTTCTGCCCAGCCATGGGGTTCGAATTCCTCATCTGGAAAGACTATAGGTGCATAGGCTGGGTCTTGAATTGCTCTATGTGTCTCTTTTGCACCTATTTCTCTGGCCTTTTCTCTCTTCTCTTCCTCTACTGCTACTTTGCACATCCATAAGTGGGTGTCTTCATGCATCCAAGAGGATCCTGACCCTATGGAATGCACAGATTCCGTATCATCTTTGGCTCTATGGATGGGATTCCACTGGATAGGAGGTACATCCCTATGAGAGTAATCTTTGAGATTGACTTTGGTCGTAACACCCAAGTGTTGCAAATACAAGGAGTTGGTTCCCCAATCCTGTACCACTTGCAACTGTCGCATAAATGGTCTTCCCAAAATCATCTCATAGGCATGATTTTTGCTGAAGTCACATATAGCAAATGTATGCTCAAACTCGACACCACAAGTGGTGAGAGTTATTCCTTCTAGCAATCCTAGGGGTCTCTCTATGTGACCATCGGCCATTTGCAATTTCATTCTCGTTGGCCTGAGTGCTGGCTTGCCCCAACGCTTCCATAGGGAAGTGGTGGCAATTGCAACTCCTGCGCCTGAGTCCAAAATTGCCTTGGTTGTGTACTCCTGGTAGGTGATGGGCAGATAGGTGTTCCCCTCTTCACCTTCACACATATCTCCTATCTTATCCAAGGGAATTTCTGGCACTGTCCTATGGGATCCTACTCGGGAACGTGGTTCTGCAACTTCAGTCACTTGACTGGCTACACATTTCCGCGCTTTTGGTCTATTCTTAGGCAGTTCTTCCAAAGTGAGATCTCGCTGCTCCCTGGCATTCTTTACTACCTCCGTGTTCCTAGGTATGACTGAGTCGTCGTTCCTTACCATGACTGTGGGCGCTCTCATACACGTGGACTTTGCTTCCCATGGGCCTGTGAAGTGGGGTAGCTCTTGTATGGAATTAGACTCAAAGTCCAATCTCTCGTGAGACTGAGTACTCTCATGTTCCCCGTAAATAGATGGGATGTCTTGTGGGAATTGATCGTGTGCATCATCCACAAGTTCAAAAGGAGGGGCGACTTCACTTTCGTTATCCCATTTGTCTTCTTGAATCTCTCGTAGGAAGTCTGGTGCAAACCGATTCATAGAAGAAGAAGTGTCTGGCTCCGTAGAATTAGGCACATAAGCAACCTGGGAAGGAGGGCTTATTCTATCGTTGACTCTCTCCTTGTTCTCATAGATGGCTGGCGCACAAGCTTCCTGGGGAGGATTACTTATTCTATTACTCTTCCGAGCAGGCTCATACGCTCCCTGAGAAGGAATGTAGGCAACCTGTGGAGGTACGTAAGCTTTCGAGGGGGGTTCATCTGCCTTTTGGGGGGGAAGATAAGCTTCTTGAGGAGGCACATGGGCTTCCTGAAGAGGCTGGCTTATCCGTTCTCTTGCCCTGTCCTTTCTTTGAGGGGCAGGTTCCTTTTCTGATTGTGCAATTAGCCTCTCTATTCTTTCCAGCAGTCCATCAAAGTGTAACTGCGTCTTAGCTGAACTAGAAATGTTAAATAGGCGGCTGGCCTCAAACATGGTCTGAGCCAATTCCACCATTTTGGCACAAATCTTAGTTCGTTCAAGCTCTAGCTCGGCTCTAGGGTAGCATTTTTCATGATCGGTTATGGTTGGCCCTTCTTGGATTCTGGCCTGATATGCTTTAAGCATCATGTTTAGGTCTTCGGGGGTGGGATCTGCTAGGACTGATCCTACCCTAGGGGGTGGTGGGTGGGTTACGTGGGGTGTATTAGAGGGTGGAGGGATGGAGGGTGATGGGGATGGTAGCGGTGGGATTGTGTGAGAGTGCGGTTGGGATGTGATCTCTATGATTTTAGCCTTGGTTTCGCGTAAACTTTCCTCAAGTTCACTCATCTTCTTTGCCCATTGCCTTTTCATACGTTCACGGCTATCTCTCCAAGCTCTAGTCCTTTTCTTGGTTATGCTCTCAATTTCACTAGCTGTTGGGCTCTTTTCCTGGTCTACCCCTTGGTTTTGCTGCAATGCTTGAGCTCTAGTGACTACCTGTACGGGAGCAGTGGAAGTGACACTTCCTGTGGAATCTACTACTAACCCAATAACGTTGATAGGCGTGATTTTTGGCATATTATTGGGGTTCTTTGGGCAATCTCGTAAGAGATGCTCTTTTCCACAATCTTGGCAAAAGCCTTGGATTGCCACTGACTGGGGTTGTGTAGGTGGAGGTAAGGGACAATCACGAATGAGGTGATCTCCTTGGCATCTGTAGCACGATCCTCTTTGGAATGGAGGTCTTACTTGTCTAGGTTGAGGCCTAGGGTTGGGGTTTGCATACATGACGTTTGTGTAATCTGACTCCCAACTAGGTTCATTTGGCTCTTCGCTGTAATAGGACTCACCATGTTCTGGAGACTGCATGTAGTACGCCTGGGGACTATCAACATGTGTAGAATCAAAGCTATGGTCACTGAGGTCATTTTCGGAAAGCAAGGATGTTACCGGGACTAAGGCTCTATTCATGTTCTCTTCTGCGGTAGTATACTTTACCGGGATCACATTGGTTGGGGCAGGGGGTTGTTGTGCTAGCACCGGTTGGGGTCTCTGTTGGGCCTGATATTGTGGTTGGTAGGTTTGTTGGGGTCTAGCATATTGTGGTGGTGGATTTTGGTTCTGGTATCTGCCTTGTTGGTATGGCTGAGGGTAGGGTTACCTAACTGCCTGCTTGTTGTATGGGCAATCTTGTGCGGTGTGATTGGTGTATCTCCGTTCTATGGTGCAGTACTGGCTACTAGGATTTACTTGGGGCTGAGCCATAATGGGGTAGACATTCGCCATATGGTCACCACCGCATGTATAGCACCTTTTCACAGGAGCAAACCTTGGGATTTGTTTGCTAGTTACACCCAATTTCTGAGCTACTTTCTCTGCGAGTTCCTCGAATGATGTGGATTGCGTGGAAGAATGACTAGATGCACTATCTGAATCTTTGTAGATTTTGGAAAGCTCTAGTTCTTCCCCTAGGTTATCTTCAATGTCAATGCACATGCGTACACACTCTTCTATAGTCCTAGGGTCCTTCAGATACACGTAGGATCTCAATTTCGTACTCAGCAATCCATCAAGGAATAAGGCTACTTGTTTGGCAGGTGTGGGTAGCTCCGAAACAGGGCACCTTTCAAGGTATTGTCTAAATCTTCTTCCTGCCAGTCTTACAGTCTCTTGGGGAGTCTGTTTAAAGCTGTGAATCAATGAGGAGGTATTGTGTCTTATGCCGCTCTTAGAGAACTCTACAATGAAAGCCTCTAGGAGTTGGTCTATGCTCCTGAACTGTCGCTCATCCAATGGCTGAAACCATGTAAGTGCTGTGTTCCTAAGGGTTAGACCGAAGGCATTGTACTGCGTGAATAGATCCTCCACTTGTTCAGCTCTCAAGACTTGCTTGAACTCCGCCACATGATCATAGGGATCTCCTGTGCCATCAAAGTAATTCTTCATGGACTTAACTAGCTGGGTTGGTCTCAACGTTCTTGTATGCTCTCTAGGTCTCGGCAAAGGAAATCCATCCACATTTCTTTGGTTCCTGTGAGCTCTAAGCATCTCAGGTTCTGCCCTATTCGTCTCCGTTCTCGTTCTTTCTCTGCCCACTGGGTTGGCAAAACTTACTTCTGGTCTATCTCTACTTCTGTCTCTTTGCATACCATGAGCTTGGGAAGTTCCAGCCCCAGGGTGACCATAGGATACATTTGATCTTGGTTGGGGGAAAATAAATTCACCCTTCCGAGTGTAAGCATGCCTATCATTTTCCGTAACCGCAAAGATCCGTTCTGAAGTGTGATCTAAGTAGGTCACTCTACCTGGGCTATCCGGATCCTTAAACTCATAGATCATGATGTTTCCTATATCAGTTGGCTGATTAGATTTATACCTCCAGAAGGCTTCGTCGGTTTCTCGATTGAGGAGCAACTCTATGCTCTTGTTATCTTGGGGTACCCACTCAGGTGTGATAATCCTAGTGAGAACTGATTTACCTCGAGGGGTTCTAGGTTCCGCACCCATGTTCCCTTGTTCCAAGTCACCTAAGTCCGCTTCTGAGATTACATTCCCAAATTCATCTGTCCTATCCGGGTGACTAGTGACTACATATATAGTTCCTTCTTTGTCCAGGTATGCACCATTTTCAAACTTGACAGCTGGGTGTTCTAGTCCAATGGATTGATCAGGATTCTTAATCTGTATCACAGATCTTCCTAAGCCATCCTCATAGATGCTGGCACCTAATCGGTTGGTCCTAAGGTACTCCAACTGTGTTTTGTAAGGGCCTTCCACCCTGTACAAGTAAGGCACTCCTGAACTTCCCGTAGGTCTGTCCATGCCTTGAGACATCTCTGACTCACTGGTCTCAGAGCTAGGGTAGTACGAGTGGTGGCTCAACTGCTGGGCCCAGGACCTAGCAGTGTGGTTAACACTAGCCTCTAAAGATCTAAGGCTCTGT
Organism: Ceratopteris richardii; assembly: GCA_020310875.1. NCBI lineage: Eukaryota > Viridiplantae > Streptophyta > Polypodiopsida > Polypodiales > Pteridaceae > Ceratopteris > Ceratopteris richardii. The sequence goes on along the minus strand of CM035412.1, from coordinate 95,067,387 downwards.
CTCTCCCTTACTAGATGTCGTCCCGATCTAAGGTTCATATGCCTAACTAAGTATCCCAATTCTTTGCCCAGAGTACAACTTCGTTGCCGATCAATTGGTATCAGTCACTTGATTCTTTTTAGTTATTTATTGTGTTTAAGGTCTTGTCTGATATTACGTCGTCGGAATACTTGAGTGTTCTTCGTACTTTCAGGTTGATCGTTCCACGTTAGGTTCTTTTCCTTTATGTTGTCGACAGTATAGAGGTTAGATTTTTAACTTGAACTTGAATTTTTAGGTAGTCTTCACTTGATAACTGCCTATCGTCGCCCTGACTTACTCCTACCTCTCGTCGTCTTAGCTTAGACTATGAATTGACAGAGGGGGTTAAAAGTGTCCAACCTTTTGTTTCCTGCTCGGTTGCCTTGAGTGCCCAGGAAATGTGTTCCCAAGCTCGCACTTACACTTGCTTAGAACGCCTCTCGATGCTCTGTAAGAGTTTCAAAGTTAGCTTTGAAATTTACATTCCAAAGACAGAATCAATTATTTTCATTCCTGTAGCACAAACACAAACTTGCATAGTGATTTTCAAGAAAACAATCCTAAGGACCCCTGACTTTGATCCCCCTGGGTATGGTCAACTTCAAAATACCCTATCTGAAAATCAATGCATTATCTTTATAAAAAACAGTTGAGGGCATGTAGTATATGCCACAAGCTTTAAAACAAGCCCTAGAGCTCAAAAAATGGATTTCGTATGAAAAAGTTGTGACCGTTCAGGGTTCTAGGGTTAAGACAGGGTTCAAACAGGGTCACTGTGCAACAGGTTTTCCCCAAGTTGCTTTCCTAAGGCTTCCTCATGTGCCCAAGAGTATAATATTTGTGCCCAAAATTAGCCCAACTCTTCAATTAACAATCCCTAAAAAATTTGGCTAAAATTGGCTGTCAATCGCGATGGACAGGGCTGTCAATCGCGATGGACACTCAGTCAATCGCGATGGACAGAGAGTTCAGTCAATCGCGATGGACAGAGAGTTCAGTCAATCGCGATGGACACCCAATCAATCGCGATGGACAGAGAGTTCAGTCAATCGCGATGGACACCCAATCAATCGCGATGGACAGAGAGTTCAGTCAATCGCGATGGACACCCAATCAATCGCGATGGACAGGGGGTTCAGTCAATCGCGATGGACAGGCAGTCGGTCGCGATGGACAGGGGGTTCAGTCAATCGCGATGGACAGGCAGTCGGTCGCGATGGACAGGGGTTCAGTCAATCGCGATGGACAGGCAGTCGGTCGCGATGGACTGGCAGTCAATCGCGATGGACAGAGCTGTCAATCGCGATGGACAGGGCTGTCAATCGCGATGGACTGAAATTTTGCAAGATTTTCAAAAATTTTGGTGGAAAGGTGGTGTGCAGGGTCTCTAGTTCACTGTGGTGCACTCAGATTTACCAAAAGGTGAGAATTTCTGTCAATCGCGATGGACAGAAGGCGGCGACTGCGAGACAGTTTCGTCGAGTTTCGTACCTGCACAGAAAACTGGGGATGGTGATGTGACCTGTACCTGCAAGATAGCTCAAGAAACATGCAAAAACAGCACACGCAATTTCGCTCTCTCGCTCTCTCTCACAAGTGAAATGAAGGAAATGAGGTGGAGATGGGGATATAGTCAAAAAACTGAAATTTTCGCGATGATGGAGATGGAGATGGAAGATGGTGATGATGATGATGATGATGATGGTGGTGAGGTAAGAAAGAGGAAAAATAGGAAAAGTAGAAAATTTACCTACAATGCCAACGTCAACAATCTACGTCTTACCATCACACGCTCGTCCTCAAAGCTCGGTCCCCGGCAACGGCGCCAAAATTTGGTGTAGCTCAATGATGAGTAGCACCTCCTTTAATGTCAATCCGGGAAGACGTGAGGATGGTATGAAGACCTCGAGCAAGTGGCGGCACAAGTGCGTGAGTGAGAAGCACACTAGCATGCACACACATACACACACACGCGCACACACGGCAAGACAAAGAGTGAGAATCAATGGAGTTCTCCAATTACTTTCAAAATGCTCTTACAAGTTCGTTTCAATTACAATCTAACCTCAAAAATGAGCTCTCTAGCTCTTTTTATAGTTTTTGACTAGGTTTTGGCCCTGTCCAGACCTAGTGTCCGGCCTAGTTAAAAATTAGGTTCCAGGGCCAATTTGAGGGCTCAAACGGAGTCTAAAAAATACGAAAATTGATATGTAGGTACTTCTAAGGCTCCTCAAGCTCAAGGACTCCTTGGCTTGCACAAAATGGAGCTACAAAAATATGAAATGGTATTTACAATGATTGTTAGTGATAAGAATCACTGTTAAAAGATGTAGATTTGGGAAAAATTGAAGGGCCTATCTGCCAGATTTGCGTCGACTGCTTTGTCTACTTACTCCTTCACCTTGTTCTAACTCTCTCCGCTGGCTTCCTTGTCTAGTCGGTCCTTGGGTGCCCATACTGCTCTCAACACGTATCCAGATTTGCTTCGCGCCACGAGATGCTCCGTGTTGCACGGGTTGGCGCTCCTGCCTCTTGATCAGCAGCCTCCTTCGTGTTGAGTGATGTTTGGTCTGCTCGTCTAGAATCTTCTTTGGATCAGTTAGGAACTCCTCATTGGCTCCTGTACCTTCAGTAAGATTGACAATCCTCTGCACCATAGAAGTTTGTACAAGAACAACATTGTTATCTTCATGTGGATTCCTGGAGGGACCAGGAGTTGGTGCCTGTTCTATTGGTTTGAGTACTTGATTTTCTAATTCAATCGTGAGACGGCTTTGGCCTACCCAAGCCTGAAGAAGTCCACTTCTTAGGTTGAGGTTGACTGATCCAGTCTTGGCCTAAGACAAGAGGTTCGGTGAGATCCTCGTCTTCACACACTAGCACTTTTGCTGGCATGAGGACCTCTTGTATGTAGAGGGGAAGATCCACCTCTCCCATGCAAGGGGTTTCAACACCTCCTAATCCTATCAGGTATGCTTCTAGGGGTTTTACCTCCAATTGCAGCTACTGGCAATAAGAAAGCCGAACTGCACTTGTGGCTGCTCTTGAATCAATTAATGCTCTCACGCTTGTTGTGCTGTCTCTTTGTCCTATTTCTAGGGTCACAAAAGGTCGTCGGTCCACTATCTTATGGGTACATTCACCTGCAGTCTCACACATGGCTATGTGATAGCCTGGAGACTCTTGAGTGTCAGTCATAGGCTGATCCCTCCCTTGTCTCCTCAACTTCATTCGTCTGATACGCTCTAAGGCCTCTGCCTATGCTTCTTCTCGAATTCGTTTTTCCTCCTCTTTACGTTGCTTAGCAGTATTGAGTCGACTTAGCATTTCCTCCGTGAGGGGTTCCTGATACAGCTTGACTCTGCATCCGCTAATATAGTTTGGGAGAACATCACCCTCTAAAGTGGCTAGTTGTACTGCTCCACTCGTGGAGATCCTATTGATGATCATAGGTCCGTAGCCTCTCTTTTCTAGCTTCCTTGCGTGTTGTTTCAATGTGTAGACTAAAACTAGATCTCCTGCTTTCAAGCCCTTATCCTTCACATGGGCATCAAAGTATGCCTTCTGTCTCTTCTTAGCTGCATATATCCCTGCAGCTGCTCTCAGACTTGTTTCTCCTAATCGTTCAAGGTCAAAAAGTCTCGAGGAGAGTTCATGACCCATCCATTCGTGCTCTTGTGCTACTTTCAATGTAGGTATTAAGAAGTCCAACGGTAGCACTGCGTTTTGGCCAAATACCATCTGAAAGGGGGTGGCTTGGAGTACCGTTTTGTAGGCGACTCGGTATGCCCAAACAGCATGGTGTAGCTGTTTGTCCCAATCAGAGCATTTATTGTTCACTAATTTTGTCAATACATTGCATAGGATCTTATTGGTGCTTTCGGCTTGCCCGTTGGCTTGAGGGTGATAGGGGGCCGACTTCTTATGCACTACCAAGAATTCTTGGAGTAGATTTTCAATAACTTCATTCAAGAAGTGAGTGCCTCTATCACTAACTAGCTCTATGGGTAGCCCGTATCTTGTGAATACATTCTCAAACAAGAATTTAGCAGTTGTCTGAGCGTCGTTCTTCGTTGTGGCTTTTATCTCTACCCACTTGGTTAGATAATCCGTGGCAACGATGATATACTCAACATGGGAACCCTTAGCTGGGGGATTGATAGGACCTACAAAGTCAATTCCCCACTTGGAGAATGCACGTCCGCCCATCATAGGCTTTAGTGGCATCTCATCTCTGTGTATAGGATACTGGGTTCGCTGACAAATCTCACACCTCTTCACATAGGTATGTGCGTCCATGTGAAGGGTGGGCCACCAAAACCCTGCAAATAGAATTGCTTTGATCACCCTATCTGGACCAAAATGTCCTCCTGCTACACCCTGGTGAGCTGTTTCCAAGATCTTTAGGTATTCACCTTCATGGACACATAGTCTCAGGTAACCATCCTTACCCCTTTTGTATAAATTATCACCAATGATGGTGTAATCCAAGGCTTCTTGTTCCAAACTTCTTTGCCTGGCCAAAGTCATATCTTGAGGAAACGTTTTCTTCCTCAAGAAGGATACTAGGGTTTCACTCCAATCCGGCACTATGGACACTTGATAAAGAGTGGCATGTTCCACAGGTGGTTTAGTGCAGCAGATTGGGCATTCCTTGCACAACTTCTGGACATCAGCTTCCATGGTCGGCCAATGCACTCCTAGCCTCCTGAGGGTCTGTAGGGTTCGTTGTTTTGAGTAGTGTTGCTCTAATGCACCTACATGTGCTAATTGCAACCACTTAGCGTACTCGTCCTCTTCTACACAACAAGCCAAGATTCCTTGATCCGTGTGCTTGTACATACTTCCAGCCATGATGTGGTACTTTTGAGCTTTGACTACCTCCTTATCCTATGTGTTTACTATTGGATGATTAGGTCCATATGTAAGTATTGGCACTAAGGGCTTGGCCCATTGGGGCACCACTTCCAAATTGAACAAGTATGCATCAGGTAAGTCATCTGACACTCCTTGTGGGGCCTCTCCGGATGTGAGCCTAGAGAGATGGTCTGCTCTCAAATGAGTCCTACCTTTCCTCACCACAACCTCAAAGTCATACTCCATGAGTAAGAGAAACCATCTTACTAACCTTCCGGTGTTGCATGGTTTGTTTACCAGGTATAGCAATGCTTGATGATCAGTAAAAAACTTGAACTTATTTGCAAGCAAATAATGTCTAAACTTTTTAACCGCATACACCATGCCTAGTCCTTCCCTCTCAGTGGTGGTATAATTCCGTTCAGCCGCATTTAGTTGTCTACTAGCATAGGCAATAGGGAGATCCATGTTCCCTTCACCCGTAGGTTGTGCAAGTACGCATCCAATAGCATAATTGGAGGCATCCACATGAACATGGAATGGCCTGTTCCAATCTGGTGTGGTCAAGATTGGTGCTGAACACAATCGCTTCTTCAGCTCATTGAAGGAGTTCTCACACTCATTAGTCCACTCAAAATTTGTCAAAAGTCCGTACATGGGCTTTGCAATGACAGCATACATGTGAATGAATCGCCGGTAGTAACCACAATGCCCCATGAAAGCTTGAACTTCTTTGACATTCCTTGGCCTAGGTAGTTCTGCGATGGCTCTCACTTTCTCTTCGTCAGTAGATATGCCATTCTTTGACACTATCTGTCCTAGAATCTTGCCTTGCCTGACCATAAAAACGCACTTTTCTGGGTTCACGCAGACTTGATATTCTCTGCATTTATCAAAGATCTGTCTAAGTTCGGGTATGTGGGTCTGTCTAATGTTGGAATGAGCGCAAAGATCATCAACATAGACTTCCAAATTCTTCCTCAAGAACTCTTTAAACACGTGACACATTAGTCTTTGGAAGGTTGCGGGAGCACTGGTTAGCCCGAATGGCATTACCCTAAAAGCAAATATACCCCACTCCGTGGCAAAAGCCGTCTTATGTTGATCCTCTGGAGCAATGGCTACTTGATTGTAGCCCGAAAACCCATCTAGGAAGCTGTACACTTCCTTGCCTGCTACCCTTTCTAATAGATGCTCAGTGATAGGAAGCGGATAGCTATCTCTAATAGTGGCTGCATTAACTTTTTTAAGGTTAATACACACACGCAGCTTTCCATTTTTCTTGGGCACCACTACAATGGGGGATACCCACTCGGTGTGCTCAATTTCATAGATGAATCCGGCTTCCACCAAGCGGTCTATCTCTTCTTTGATCTTAGCAGCATAGTTATCGTTATATGTGTATGGCTTTTGCTTAGAGGGTTTAGCATATGAGGTCATGGGAATTGTGTGTGAGCATATGTCTAGGTCAACACCCTTCAAATTCTTGTAGCTCCAAGCGAATACATCTCTGTATTCTCTTAGCAAAGCTATCAACTCTTGTTCTTCCTCTTCAGTCAGGTCATGACCTATGTATGTGCATCTTTCTTCTCCTTCCTCGATGGCAACAACTATTTTCTTGGTAGTTTCCTTGCTATCATAGGCTTGTCCCGCTTGTGCCTCACGTTTAGGCATTGTTATCATGAGCCTCCTATCATCTATCTCATATTTTTTAAAGTTTTCAGGGACCTCAAACAAGGATTCTTCTGCCTCCAGAGTGACTTCCTTCTTCTTTCTTTTCTTTCCTCCGCTTTTAGAAGCTACTTGTGTGGCTAACCTCACCTCATTTGTAAGCTCTCCGTGCCTCTGGGGTTGAAATTCTACTTCATAGAAGTATTCTTCATCTGATGCAAAAGGTGGGTCCATGATAATTGACTCTAGATCGGAGTCACTTGCATCCTCAAATGCATCAGGGCTAGGTTCGCATTCTTCTAGAACTGCCTCTCCCATGATTGGCTCTATGGAGAAGACTGAAATATCATAGCCATCCTCATCGCAGTGGGGTGTCCATTGTTCCTCATTGATGGCTACATCCATGGTTGCTAGAATTTCTGCCCAGCCGTGGGGTTCAAATTCTTCGTCCGGAAAGACTACAGGTGCATAGGCTGGGTCTTGGATTGATCTATGGGTTTCTTTTGCACCTACCTCTCTGGCTTTCTCTCTCTTCTCTTCTTCTACTGCTACCTTACACATCCATAAGTGGGTGTCTTCATGCATCCACGAGGATCCGGATTCTATGGAATGCACAGACTCAGTCTCATCTTTGGCTCTATGGATGGGATTCCATTGAATAGGTGGTACGTCTCTATGAGAGTAATCCTTAAGATTGACTTTGGTTGTAACACCTAGATGTTGCAAATACAAGGAATTGGTTCCCCAATCCTGTACCACTTGCAACTGCTGCAGAAATGGTCTTCCCAAAATCATTTCATAGGCATGATTTTTCCTGAAGTCACATATAGCGAATGTATGTTCAAACTCGACACCACAGGTGGTGAGAGTTATTCCTTCTAGCAATCCTAAGGGTCTCTCAATATGACCATCGGCCATCTGCAATTTCATTCTCGTTGGCCTGAGTGCTGGCTTGCCCCAACGCTTCCATAGGGAAGTGGTGGCAATTGCAACTCCTGCACCTGAGTCCAAAATTGCCTTGGTGGTGTACTCCCGGTAGGTAATGGGAAGATAGGTGTTCCCTTCTTCACCTTCACACACATCTCCTATCTTATCCAAGGGTATCTCTGGCACTGTCCTATGTGATCCTACCTAGGAACGAGGTTTTGCTATCTCGGGCACTTGATTGGCTACATGTTTCCATACTTCTGGTCTAACCTTAAACAACTCTTCCAAAGTGAGATTGCACTGCACTTTGGTGTTCTTCACTACCTCTGTGTTCCTAGGTATAACTGAATCTTCGTTTCTTACCATGACTGTAGGTGCCCTCATACAGGTGGACTTTGTTTCCCATGGGCCTGTGAAATGGGGTAGTTCTTGTAAAGAATTAGACTCGAAGTCTAATCTTTCTTGAGATTGGGCACTCTCCTGTTCTCCATAAATGGAAGGAAGGTCTTGTGGGAATTGATCGTGTGTGTCATCCACCAGCTCAAAAGGAGGAGGGGCTTCACTTTCTTTAGCCCATTTGTCTTCTTGAATCTCGCGTAGGAATTCTGGTGTGAACCGATTCATAGACAATGATGTGTCTGGCTCCGTAGAGTTAGGCACATAGGCTTCAGGCACATAGGCTTTCTGGGTAGGAAAACCTGCTCTTATACTAGCCTTGTCATGGTGTTGAGGGGTGTGTTCCTTTTGTGATTGTGCCATTAGATTCTCTATTCTTTTTAAGGAGGGGGGGGGGTGTCTGGTTCAGTGGAATTGGGCACATAAGCTTTCGGTGGGGAATGGGTCATGTTTTTGCTTGCTTTATCTCTTTCTTGATTTTTTTCTTCCTTGGCAGATCTTGCAATTATGCCCTCTAACTTCTCTAGAAGTCCATCCAAGTGTAATTGTGTCTTGGCTGAGCCTGAGTAATTGAAAAGGCGACTGGCTTCATGTTGGTGCATATCAATCACCAATTGAAGATTTGGAATAAAGAAAATGGATACATTCACAAGAGTGAAGGACATGTACACATATGTACATTAGTTATGACATAGGTTACATATACTTATGCTTTGATGAGAGTTTGTACATAGATGCCTATAAATACTTTTGGAAAATGTCGGGCAAAGAGAGAGCAGAAGAGAGAAGACATAGAGAGACTATGTATGAGCATAGGAAGAGAGAAATGAGTGATTGTAAATGTCAATAGACTGATGAAAAAGTAGTTGAAGTCTCTCTCATTTGTAGTTGTAGTCTTCTCCTGAAATGAAGGAAATGTTGCGCCCGATGTTTCTGCGTCTACTCCGTCTGTAGTAGATCATTTGTGAAATCCTTTTGAGGATATCTAAGTTGTTAGTTAATGAGTTTGTGGTTTGAATTTCAGAGTCTAATTGTAAACAGGTGAAGAGAATTGCTGGTAGAAACATTCACATGTGTTGAGTGTTCACAGCTCTCTGAAACAGGCGCACATTTCGAGTTCAAAGAAATGAGTAGTGCTCAGTGCACAGTGTAAAGTTTTACACATATGATAGCTCAAAATCTAAGTTGAGAGATAAGCTATCTTCAGTCAAAAGGATTTGGTAAAACGGGTTCGACATTGTGAGAACCAAAGTTAAGAAGTTAGGGGTGTAAAATCGACTGTTCTGAGTAACAGTTTCTGACATAGGTAACTTGTGAAGTTGATTTCTCAAGTTATACTAAAGCTTTTGAAGTAATTCAACTTGGAGGTGATGCGCAATCCCTAGGAGATGATTCGTACAAAGTTTCATAAAAAACTTTACACATTTGATAAGTCAATGTGAAGAAATTCTGCAGCAGACTTTTCTGTGTTTCATCTTCTTCACATATTTTCTCAGATTTGATAATTTGGAGATTGGACCTCTAATTAAGTGAAGGTTTTGATTTACTCTTGATATAGAGGTGTTCTAAATTCAAGAGTAGGTTGTTCTTTTGGAGATTAACACTCTCCATCAGTGGTATCAGAGCAGGAGACATCAAATCAAGGAAAGGAAGGTCCCGACTGCTGCAGATTCAAGAAGTTCAACATTTGAAGAGCTAAGAAGTGAAAGCTTGGAGTCAAAAGCCTAAGGAGAAGACTACTCGACATCAAGAAAGGCAAAAGGAGCCTAATTCGAAGTAAAGGTACATACATTGCTTGTAAAGCTTGAAGTTTTCAATACACAGGTGGATACAAGATGGGAGATGCTCTACAGATAGAGAAATTGGATAGAGAAAACTATCCTGCATGGTCAATGAGGATGGAAGCTCATCTTATGAGCAAAGATTTAATTGGTTACATCACAGGAGAAGAAGAGAAGCCAGAATTCAGAGATCCTAGTGTTCCAACTAGGGAAGAGTTAGCAGATCTGAAAAATTGGATGAAGAAAGATGCTCAAGCTAGGAGCATTATCTATATGGGAGTCAATGATTACTTGTTACCTCATATTAGAGGTCTTGAAAGTGCAACTGATATATGGAATGCTTTGGAGGAGCATTTCCAGAACACTACAAAGTCAAGGAAGGCATCCTTATGGGCAGAGTTTACTACCTTCAAGAAGAAGGCCTCTCAATCTATTTCAGACTATGTGACAAGGATGAAAGATATTGCAGATGCTTTAGGAGCTGTTGATGAAGACATTGAGGAAGATAAATTGGTAAGGCAAATCCTTACAGGGTTGAGAGGTGATGATAAATGGAAGCCATTTATTTTATCTACAGAGTTATCACTTGACCATTTCACTCCTGATTTAAATCAATTGTTAGGTCATATGCTAACATTTGAGCAGGATGTTAAAGGAGATGGTGAAAAGAGTACAGGACATGCAATGTACTCAAAGGACAAGAAGAAGAATAGCAAAGGAAAACAACAAGCAGGTGAAGATGAAGGAACAACTACTCAAGCCAACTTCCTAAGAGGTAGAGGAGGTGGCAAAGGTAGAGGAAGAGGCAGGAACAATAAAGATGGAGGCAAAGCTTGCTGGATTTGTGGTAAGACAAATCACTTAGCTAATGATTGTTGGCACAATACTCAGAATAATAATGGATATAGTCAAAACTATAATGCAAGAGGAAGAGGTGGCAGAAATCAAAGAGGTAATTACAGAGGTAGAGGTGGAAGGAATTACTTTGGAAGAAATGCAGGTAGAGGATTCCAAAGTCAACAATACAACAACACCTACTACAATTATGCTTCAGATCAAAAGGAAGATTCAACATTGATAATGAATGCAACTTGTGAAAGGCAGAGTGAAGATCAAAGAGTCTTCTACATTGACTCAGGGTGTAGCAATCACCTGAGTGGTAACATATCTTTGATGATTGATTTGGAAAGTAAAGTTTTTAATCATGTTGTTCAAACAGGTGACAACACAAAGCACAATGTGAAGTCAATTGGATCAGTGAAGGCCAAGGATGGAAGCACCTTATTGAGTAAGGTCTTGTATGTTCCTACAATCCCTAAGAATTTGATAAGTGTAGGTCAAATTGTTGAAAAGGGATATGAAGTAAGGTTCACTAATGATGGAGTATATGTGGAAGACCCTAGCCAAGGGTATAAACAGATTGTTTCAGGAAAAAAGGAAGGAAGATTATTTACATTGAAGATTCAAGGCAACATTGGTCATGCTATGTTCACATATGGAGGTCATAAGATCTCTGAGTTAGATCTTTGGCACAAGAGGCTTGGACATTTCAATGAAAGAGGTATTAAAGATATGGTTAACAATGGTTCAGTGCTTGGATTGCCTAATGTTGCAGGTCAACATATGACATATAAATGTGAGGCATGTCAATTAGGTAAGGCTCATAAACATTCATATTCCAAGCATGGTTTTATGTACTCAGAGAAGCTTGAGTTGGTACACACAGATGTGTGGGGACCATCAAAAGATTTCAGTATAAATGGATCAAGGTATTATGTGATTTATGTTGATGATGCTACTAGGTGGATCACTATCTATGTGATCAAAGATAAGTCAGAAGTGTTTAATACATTTAAACACTATCATGCATATGCAGAAAGAATTACAGGTCATAAGTTGAAAAGACTAAGGTCAGATGGAGGGGGAGAGTATTTCTCAAATGAGTTCAGTGATTACTTATGGAATGCAGGTATAAAAAGGGAAGTTACTTGCAGGTACTCTCCTCAACAAAATGGTGTTGCAGAAAGGAGAAATAGAACTCTTGTTGAGTTTGCAAGATCCATGATGAAGGAGAAAAATTGCCCTAATTATTTGTGGGCTGAGGCTGTAAATACAGCCACTTATTTGGTCAATAGGTTACCTTGTAAAGCCTTGCAGGGTATGACACCATATGAGGCTTGGTGGGGTAAAAGACCTACCTTGGATCATTGTAGAGTTTTTGGGTGTGTGGCATATGCATATGTGCCATCACAATTAAGGCACAAGTTGGAACCTAAAGCTGAAAAGTATGTTTTCATTGGCTATGATGACAAGCAGATGGGCTATAGATTATGGAGTCCATCTACAAAGCAATTTATGGTTTCTAAAGATGTTACATTTGATGAACAAAACACTTGGTATGCAGGTACAATCAAAATCAGTACAGATGATGAAGAAGAAGTGAGTCAAAGAAAAGGTAAATCAAAAGTTCAAATATTTGATGAGCAAGAGAATAATGAAGTGCAGGTTGAAGTGGAAGAGACACCAAGATTTGATCCTGAATGTGAAGAGCCAGAAACCTCAAGGAGTGGAGAACTCAGAAGGTCAACAAGAAATAGGTGGCAACCTACAAGGTATAGTTATGATACTTCATTTCTAGCCACAAAAGATTATGCTTATATGGTGAATACAGATGAAGACCCTTCTACATATGAAGAGGCAAAAGGTAAGGAAAAATGGGAGAGTGCTATGCAGGAGGAATATGATGCACTATTGGAGAATCAAACTTGGGATTTGGTTCCTAAACCAAATAGTCAGAAGATTATTGGATGTAAGTGGGTCTACAAGACAAAAAGGTTTGCAGATGGAAGTGTGTCTAGATACAAAGCTAGACTTGTGGTCAAAGGCTTTGCTCAGACATATGGTATTGATTATGATGAGACCTATAGTCCTGTGGCAAAGATGACAACCATAAGGACACTTATTGCTATTGCTGCATGTAAAGGTTGGAAGCTATGTCAACTTGATGTGAAAAATGCTTTTTTGAATGGTTATATTTCAGATGATGTATTTATGGAGCAACCTCAAGGGTTCAGAGATAAAAGGTATTCAGATCATGTGTGCAAGCTCAAGAGAGCTTTGTATGGCTTGAAGCAGGCCCCAAGGGCATGGAATTATAGACTTGTGAAGTTTCTAAAGGAACTTGGTTTTCAGGTGTCTAAAGCAGATAGTAGCTTGCTTGTCAAGGCAAGTGAAAATGGTTTCATATACATGTGCATATATGTTGATGATATAATTCTTACAGGTACAGATGAAGAAGGAATACAAAAGCTTAAGAGGCAAATGGAAAAGGAGTTCAAGATAAGTGACTTGGGAGACTTATCATACTTCTTGGGCATGGAGATTACATATACTCAACATGGAGTATTTGTGACCCAAGAAAGGTATTTGAAGAACTTGTTAATCAAGTTTAAAATGGATGATTGCAGGGTAGCACCTACAGCAATGGAGGTGAATCACAATATGGAGGTGAAGAATTCAAGGACATGAGACAATATCAGAGTTTGGTTGGTAGCCTTATCTATGCTACTCTAACTAGACCTGATCTATCATATGCAGTAGGGGTTTTGTCTCAATTTATGCATTGCCCAAGGAAAGAACATTGGATTGCAGGACAAAGGGTGTTGAGGTACATTAAGGGTACACTCAATGAAGGTTTGTATTATGGGTTTACCTCAGATACAAATATCAAAATTTATAGTGATGCAGATTGGGCAGGTAATCCAGATGATAGAAGATCTACTTTTGGATACATGTGTTATGTGGGAGACAAGTTAATCTCATGGTGTTCCAAGAAGCAACATACAGTTGCTTTATCTTCTACAGAAGCAGAGTATAAAGGCATGGTTGAAGCTGCAAAAGAAGTAATTTGGGTCAAGACATTAATGAAGAGTCTTGATATTATGCATGGGGTACCAATTATATATGGAGATAACATGAGTTCACTGTATTTAGCTGCTAATCCTGTTTTTTCATGCCAGGACCAAACACATTGAGATTCAGTATCATTTTCTAAGAGAGAAAGTGATGGATAAGGAGATTGAAGTCATACATACTTCAACAAAGGATCAGATAGCTGATATGCTTACAAAGAGCTTGGATGGACCAAAGCTACAGAAGTTTAAAGACATGGCAGGTATAAAGAAGAAAGGAGAAACCTCAATTGATGATTGAGGGGGAGCTGTTGGTGCATATCAATCACCAATTGAAGATTTGGAATAAAGAAAATGGATACATTCACAAGAGTGAAGGACATGTACACATATGTACATTAGTTATGACATAGGTTACATATACTTATGCTTTGATGAGAGTTTGTACATAGATGCCTATAAATACTTTTGGAAAATGTCGGGCAAAGAGAGAGCAGAAGAGAGAAGACATAGAGAGACTATGTATGAGCATAGGAAGAGAGAAATGAGTGATTGTAAATGTCAATAGACTGATGAAAAAGTAGTTGAAGTCTCTCTCATTTGTAGTTGTAGTCTTCTCCTGAAATGAAGGAAATGTTGCGCCCGATGTTTCTACGTCTACTCTGTCTGTAGTAGATCATTTGTGAAATCCTTTTGAGGATATCTAAGTTGTTAGTTAATGAGTTTGTGGTTTGAATTTCAGAGTCTAATTGTAAACAGGTGAAGAGAATTGCTGGTAGAAACATTCACATGTGTTGAGTGTTCACAGCTCTCTGAAACAGGCGCACATTTCGAGTTCAAAGAAATGAGTAGTGCTCAGTGCACAGTGTAAAGTTTTACACATATGATAGCTCAAAATCTAAGTTGAGAGATAAGCTATCTTCAGTCAAAAGGATTTGGTAAAACGGGTTCGACATTGTGAGAACCAAAGTTAAGAAGTTAGGGGTGTAAAATCGACTGTTCTGAGTAACAGTTTCTGACATAGGTAACTTGTGAAGTTGATTTCTCAAGTTATACTAAAGCTTTTGAAGTAATTCAACTTGGAGGTGATGCGCAATCCCTAGGAGATGATTCGTACAAAGTTTCATCAAAAACTTTACACATTTGATAAGTCAATGTGAAGAAATTCTGCAGCAGACTTTTCTGTGTTTCATCTTCTTCACATATTTTCTCAGATTTGATAATTTGGAGATTGGACCTCTAATTAAGTGAAGGTTTTGATTTACTCTTGATATAGAGGTGTTCTAAATTCAAGAGTAGGTTGTTCTTTTGGAGATTAACACTCTCCATCACTTCAAACATAGTCTGAGCCAATGCAACCATTTTCGCGCAAAGCTTGGTTCTTTCTATCTCTAGGTCAGCTCTAGTGTAGCACTTGTCATGATCCGTTACATTTGGCCCTTCTTGGATTCTGGCCTGATATGCTTTAAGCATCATCTCTATGTCTTCAGGAGTGGGATCAGCTAATACTGATCCTACTCGGGGTGGTGGGTGGGTTACGTGGGGTGTATTAGAGGGTGGAGGGATGGAGGGTAATGGGGATGGTAGCGGTGGGAATGTGTGAGAGTGCGGTTGAGATGTGATCTCTATGATTTTTGCTTTGGTTTCTCTCAAGCTTTCTTCAAGTTTGTTCATCCTTTTTGCCCATTGCCTTTTCATTCTTTCACGACTATCCTTCCAGGCTCTAGTCCTCTTTTTGGTTATGCTCTCTGTTTCACTCACCTCGAGGCTCTTTTCCTGACCAACACCTTGGTTTGGTTGTAGTGCTTGGGCTCTTGTGATCACTTGCACAGGTGCAGTGGAGGTCACACTCCCTGTGGAGTCTACCACTAACCCAACAACATTGATAGGAGTGATTTTAGGCATGTTATTAGGGTTCTTTGGGCAATCCCGCAGGAGATGCTCTTTCCCGCAGTCTTGACAGAAACCCTGAATGGTTACTGGTTGAGGTTGTGTAGGGGCAGGCAGTGGACAATCACGTATAAGGTGATCTCCCTGACATCTGAAGCATGGTCCTCTAGGAAATGGGGGTCGTACCTGCCTAGGTTGAGGTTTAGAGTTGGGGTTTGTGTACATGACATTGGCATACTCAGGCTCCCCACTATTTTCACTTGGGTCCTCATAATTGTATGACTCGTTATGCTCGGGTGACTGCATGTAATAAGCCTGTGGGCTATCAATATGTGTGGAGTCAAAACTATGGTCACTCGGATCACTGTCTGATAGCAATGGGGTGATTGGGACTATGGCCCTGTTCGGATTTTCTTCAGCAGATGCATATTTCACTGGGATCGCATTGGTTGGAGCAGGGGGTTGTTGTACTAGGACTGGTTGAGGTCTCTGCTGCCCTGGATAAGGTGGCTGATAAGTTTGCTGTGGTCGGTTGTATTGTTGTGGTGGGTACTGATTCTGGTATCTACCCTGTTGTGGATATGGCTGAGGGTAATTTTGCCTAACAGTTTGTTTGTTATATGGGCAGTCTTGTGCAGTGTGGTTTGTGTACCTGCACTCTATGGTGTAGTACTGGCTACTAGGATTAGCCTGGGGTTGGGCCATAATGGGACATACATTTGCCATATGGTCACCGCCACAAGTGTAACACCGCTTAACTGGGGCAAATCTCGGAATTTGTTTGCTAGAGACACCTAGTTTTTGAGCTACCTTCTCTGCAAGTTCCTCAATGGATGTGGATTGACCAGATGTGAGACTACTAGAGCTATCATAATCCTTATAGATTTTTGATAGTTCTAATTCCTCACCTAGATTTTTCTTAATGTCTATGCACATGCGCACGCACTCTTCTATCGTTGTGGGGTCCTTCAGATACACATATGACCTGAGCTTGGTGCTCAACAATCCATCTAAGAACAAGGCCACTTGTTTGGCTGGTGTGGGTAACTCCGGCATCGGGCATCTCTCCAGGTACTGCCTAAACCTTCTTCCAGCTAGTCTGACCGTCTCTTGAGGTGTTTGTTTGAAGCTATGAATTAGTGAGGAGGTGTTATGCCTGATTCCACTCTTAGAAAACTCAACGATAAATGCCTCTAAGAGCTGGTCTATGTTTCTGAAATGCCTCTCGTTTAGTGGTTGAAACCACGTAAGGGTAGTGTTCCTAAGGGTTAGACCGAAAGCATTATATTGTGTGAATAGTTCCTCTACCTGTTCAGCTTTCAATACTTGTCGAAATTCTGCCACATGGTCATAAGGGTCTCCCGTGCCATCGAAATAATTCTTCATGGACTTCACCAGTTGAGTTGGTCGCAGGGTCCTAGTGTGTTCTCTCGGCCTTGGCGAAGGAAAATCGTCAGTATTCCTTTGATTCCATGGGGTTCTATGTCTCTCAGGTTCCACTCTATTCCTTTCTGTTCCCGTTCTTTCTCTTCCCAGGGAGTTGGCAAAACTTACCTCAGGTTTGTCTCTACTTCTATCTCTTTGAGCTCCATGAGCTTGGGAGGTCCCAGCTCCTTGGTGACCAAAAGACACATTAGACCTTGGTTGGGGAAAAACAAATTCTCCCTTCCATGTGTAGGCATGTCTGCCATGCTCAGTGACCACGAAGATTCTCTCTGATGCATTGTCTAGGTAGGTTACTTGGCCTGGGCTATCAGGGTCTTTAAACTCATAGATTGTGAGGGCACTCACTTCCTGGGGTTGAGCAGATTTGTATCTCCAAAAAGCCTCATCGGTTTCTCGGTTTAAAAGCAGATCTATCCTTTTATTATCCTGTGGAATCCACTCTGGAGTCATGATTCTGGTCAAGATAGATTTACCACGGGGAGTTCTTAGCTCTCTCTCTAAGTTCCCTTGCTCTATATCACCCATGTCGGTCTCCGCAATCACATTTCCAAACTCATCCGTTCTATCAGGAAGAGTGGTGACTACATATATAGTCCCCTCTTTATCTAGGTATGCTCCATTCTCAAACTTGACTACCGGGTGGTCTAATCCATGGGGTTGATCGGGGTTCTTAATCTGGACCACCGATCTTCTCAGTCCGTCTTCGTAGATGCGAGCACCTAGACGATTCGTCCTGATATATTCCAATTGAGTCTTGTAAGGTCGCTCTGGCTTTTCTAGATAAGCCACCCCTGAACTACCCACTAGTCTCTCCATGTGATAGGACATCTCAGAATCACTTGTTTCTGATCTGGGAGTGTATGGGTAATCACTCAACTGCTGGGCCCAAGACCTGGCAGTGTGATTGACACTAGCTTCAGAAGATCTGAGGCTTTGTCTGTCTCGGCCTAAGTGTCTGCCTGATCTAAGGTTCATATGCCTGATTTATCTACCCCCTTGGACCCAAGCACACTGTCGTTGCAGGTTAATTTGCACCAATCACTTTGTTCTTTTGAGTTGAATATTATGTTTACGGTCTTGTCTGAAATCGCGTCGTCAGGAGTACTTAAGTGAATTTCCGCACTTGATAAGTGATCGATTCCAGTTTACCTTTTGTCCCTTAGAGTTTTCGCACTTAAGACCTACTTAATTCTTGCACTTGGTTGATTAATACTCTTGGACTTGATTCGTGCCTAACGTTGCCCTAATTAATTACCACACCTAAGTCGTACTTAGCCTAGGCTAGGAATTGACAAAGGAGGGTTGAGAGATCTTCCAACCTCAATTTAGCTGGTTGACCAGACTGCTACACAAGCCCAGGAAGCCTTCTCCCAAGCTTGGTACTCACCCTTGCTAGCTTGCTTTGGATTGCCTTGAGTGCACACAATGTTCCTGCAAAAGCTCACCAGTCAGTATAGCTCTCTTACCACAAGTAATTGACAGACACACATCAATATTTGTAGTCCCCCTGGAGTAACTCACTGTACCCCTTCAATCTTAAGACCACCTAGTTTCACCTAAAGGTCAACTTAAAAATACATGTTCTAAAACTCCGCGTATGGGTCCACGTAGGATTCTCAACGAGCTTTCCAACGAGACCAAAATCTCATCAATCGGAGTTCGTAAGGTCAAGTTATGACCATTCAGGCACTAAAGGGTCAAAACAGGCTCTCAGGGTTCAGGAGATCCCTCTCTGATTTCTAGGTCTTTTGCTCACTTCCAAGGTTCTAAAGTTATACCAAGGTGCCTAAAATTAAGCTCTACCACCCTTCAATTCACTAAAAAATAACCCTAAATTTTTCATGTGTTAAAGGCCGTGTATCGCGATAGGTCGGGTCGAAGTGTCGCGATAGCTCGAAGTGTCGCGATAGCTCGAAGTGTCGCGATAGCTCGTGAGGTGTCGCGATAGCTCGAAGTGTCGCGATAGCTCGTGAAGTGTCGCGATAGGTCGAAGTGTCGCGATAGGTCGAAGTGTCGCGATAGGTCGTGAGGTGTCGCGATAGGTCGAAGTGTCGCGATAGGTCGTGAGGTGTCACGATAGGTCGAAGTGTCGCGATAGCTCGTGAGGTGTCGTGATAGGTCGTGAGGTGTCGCGATAGGTCGTGAGTGTCGCGATAGCTCGTGAGGTGTCGCGATAGGTCGTGAGGTGTCGCGATAGCTCGTGAGTGTCGCGATAGGTCGTGAGGTGTCACGATAGCTCGTGAGTGTCGCGATACCTCGAGGTGTCGCGATAGCTCGGAATATGGTGAATTTTTTTGTTCTGTCTAGTGATCCTGGGAGCTCTAGGCCTGCGCAGTGTCGTGGTGCACTCAGAATCGTGATTGGGTGAAATTTTCGGAGTGTCACGATAGCTCGAGCTCAACGC